>JABUQX010108518.1:0-36836 GCA_015478945.1 Trachelipus rathkii | reverse complement strand
ATACGGTTAAACAAGAATGAAGATGGCATAAAACTAGAGCTAAAAATACCCTTTAATTCTGTGTGAAAGTTAATGACCTTCATACTATTGCAAACTTACCTTAGATCCCTTCGTAGAAAGCAAGGTTTTCTTTTTTTTGCTGAACACAAATCATAGAACAGAATTAATCTCAACCTTGGTGCAGTTTGAAAAAACTTCAATCCGAGCAGTCTATTATTAATTCGCACAGCCCCATTAAAAAGAAATAAACGAAATACAAGAACCAACATCTACATGTTGTAACATCAATAACAGATTCATCCTGGTGAAGGAATTCTCTTACAGTCCGAAGCTTAGTAAATGAAGAAACAACACGCATTACAAAAGCATGTTAGTGCAAATGATTGAAAACTCTCAGTCACAAAGAAAAAACACTACGATACTATCAGTGCGTGGAAAGCTTAACAAAATGTTTACCCACGCTAAGCAAACTTGCAAGGAAATACTGGCCTGTCCTCCAACTGATGTGCCAAAGTGAGAGTAATTAGCAATGCTGGTGCTAATATGATGATAAACGAAAACAGACTCTCAGGCAGGAAAAAGCGTAAAATTGATGTTTCTCAAGCACAACTTTCCTATATTTACATTTCCAATACATTGCCAAAAAGTATATAATCCTTGTAAAATCTCTTTCATTAAGGTGTGAGGTTAAGGAAAGAGGCTTGGTGCGGTTTGCATTTGTGTGGGTCCCCGTCTCGCACCCTGATAACAATTATATGGATGATTCTTTCCCCTTTAAAACCACAAAAATTAGGCCCAAAAACTATCATACTATTATCTATAACATATATATATATATATTACTAATACTTATATATATATATAGCTAATAATATTATATATATATATAGTATAATATATATATCGCATCGCCGATGTTAGAATCAGACATTTCCATCGTACGGATGCGAACAAAAAGTGACATTTGATGCCCATCACTAATATATATATTATATATATATCATATAGATAGTATATATATATATATATTATATATATATATATATATATATTTAATACTACTTAATAAATATTATCATATATATTATATATATATATAAAGCATGTTTTTTCGTTTTTATATCGTGCGGCTACGAAAAACCGTAACGAACTATGCTCGAGTTTCCGTTCGTTTTTGGTCAAAACTTACCCGAAATATTGTAAGAAATACCTTCCAGACGTAAGGAATTTCCTCAATTCTGTAAAGTTGCTATTTCCCCGTGCTAGCCGCAATTTAAGCACGTTCTTACGAAACAATGTAAACAAACAAGATGGCGGCGTGGTAGGCCCCGCCTGAATTGATGAATTTCCATTCAATATATTCCCAACGCTTTAAATCTAATTCTTCCAAATGAATAAACTCCCATCACGAAAAATAGTTGATATTCAATTATCTTTGTATATAAACAAAAATTTGTTATCTTTTTTATTTCTGCCTTTTCCAACAACCACATTCACTCGCATCACAATACTGATTCCAATTGTTTAAAAAAAACCAAAGAAGCCTAGCAGGGAAATCCGAAATCGTTTTAAACAGGAAAATTCCGTGCTAAAAACTGGGTGGAGCCATTTTTATCGTGTAAGCAACAAATGACAAAACGAAAACGCGATCTAAATTACAAAGCAAAGAACAATACTAAAATTCACTTCTATTGTCACACGCCTTCTATTATTCCAAATACGTATTAAAGGACGATATAACTAAAAAAGGGGGGGAAAATTTAAAAAGTCCCAAGTAAAGTATTTGTGGGCTGCTAATTTATTTATCGCAATCCCACTGCAAATACATTACTTGGGACTAATTTTCTTTATTTCTATCTCTAATCATAAAATTGCGGTCGAAGGTCCCGCATTTACATACGCTCTCTTGTATATTTGTTCTGATGGAAGTTTTTCACCATGAAGAAATCACCTTCTCCGTAAATTTTCTAGCTTTATCCTTTTTCCCTCTTTAACATTTTTGAAAAACTTGTTTACTCGTTTCTCGATAACACTGACCGCCCTCAAAACCTATAGCAATATGACCTGTTCCTTAAACTCCTGTATTATGCCGGCTTCCCTGCCATTGGACCCCTTTCCAATGTTCTTCCCTTCGATTAAAACATTTTTAACAAAAACTTTCCACAATGCATGTTTACTTATATATTTATTAACACACTGACCCAAATGGCACGATTCTTTCAGATTGACGAATGAATCCTCATGAACTTGAGGTTACACAACGTTTACACAAATAAAAATGTGTCGACTGTAACGTCTACTATGTAGGTCAACTGTTCCATAACTTAGATGCGGAGCCAGAACAATGGACCATTCTCTTTCGAACTAATCTCCCCATCTCTCAACCAGATAATTAGCTGTCAGAGATCACTATGACCTCAACACCGAATATCTGTTCAAAAATTCTCCATTTTTCAAAATGCTTCTACAGATAAATTTATAAAAACCACTTAAACCGTAACACTTAAACATCCATAAGACTTCTTGGCACTCCTGATTGCCTGAACTAATTGCCTGATTTTCGTGCAAATTTCGAGCAAAAACGAACACGATTTCTTATGAGGTTAACTTTGTTTTCAAGCAATGGAATTTACGATGCTGACATGTTTGATGGAGCCCCGTCGGATTTTTCGCGATAAATAGAAATAATAAAAAAATTGCTTGTATTATTGCAAAAAATTGATCAAACATTGTGAAGGAGTTCATCGATTTATGAAAAAAGAAAATTAGATTTAAACCTAATTTTATTGAATGAAATATTCATCACTTCAATCATCATGACTGCGTTGGTAGGCCCACCACGCCGTTCATTTTTTTTTATTTCACATGTTTCAGTAAGAACGTGGAAAATTCAGCAATCACTGGAAATAGCAACTTTATCAGAATTACGGAAGATTCTATTACGATGTGACTAAGCATTTCTTACCGATTTGCCCGCTAAGTTTTAACAAAAAACGAACGGCAAATTCGAGCATTTCTTACGTTTCGTATAGCCACAAAGCAAAACGAAAACGGCCTATATTAACTATACAGTAGGTCAGAGTAGCATAGGGAAATTATCAGACAAAAAAAAAAAAAAAAAAAAAAAAAAAAATTTCGGACATAAAATATATTATATATATATATATAATTATATTAATATATATATATCATATATATATTATATATTATATATATAGTATATATATATGATATATATGTATATATATAGCAAATTAGAAAAAGAAGAAGAAATTCGAACTTAATTTTCTGCTAGAACTCGTTAACAGCGCTCGTGGTTCTCAGTCATGAGAGTCACTTGAACAAAATTTTTTAAATTCTTGACTGGATAGCAAGGGGCTGAAAACCCCTTCTATCAAAGCTTGCTTTTTCGTTGATAGTGTTGATAAAGCTCAAAACCTTTTCAACTACGCAACACCACTTCTGCAGCATGCGGGAACATGGCTACCTATGATAATATTATACGTATATATAGTATTATATATATATATATATAATATATACTATATATTATATATCATATAATATATAGTATTATTATATATATAATCAGTATACTACTACTATAATAATATATTATATCGAAATTCAATTTAAACCAAAATGTGTCGGTAGCGGTTTAAGCGGTATCGGCAAATTTGACCCATCGGATACCGATACTACCACTCTCAACAATTTCTGATACCCGATTTACCCGATACCTCAAAGAATCGGCCAGATACCACGATACCGATACCACCAGATACCATGGTACGACTGCATCACTACAATATATATATTTATATATCAGATATATTGGCGATTGTAATGTTTAGGTCTAAACCTAGTGTTAATTGTACTTCACATTTATGAACTTGAAATTTACTGTTATTGAAAAACATAAATAATGTCCTATGATGTACCAAAAAAAAAAAAAAGTGGCATCATTGAAACAGATCTTTTCATCAAAAATTGGGAAAGCTGGAAAAATCTTCAGGTGTCACAAATTCAAACGGGCCACTCATGTAGTGAAAACATTATCATTGCATTTTTTTATGAATATTTAAAAGGAGAATTAAAATTGTGATTACCACACAAATATTTGACACAATTTCATTAGGTAGATAAAAGATCATTAATAAAAAATAAAATCTCGATTCCATTGTTAAAAATAAAAGAATAAACAAAAAATATCAAAAGTTTACTGCTTTCTGCCATCATTCCTTTTGTTTACATTATTCGATAAGGAAATAGCTAGCTGCGTTTCCAAAAGCCCGACTGCAGCCCGAACGGGCACAACAGCGCGCATATGGCCATCGTTTTCCCGAGCCGTTTGCGCATATGTCGTCGAGGCTAAAACGTCACAGTCATGGTGCCGACCGATCACGGCCCGATTGCGCGGAATTAATAAACGGGCGGGCTGCGGAAGGATACTTTGTTTACAAACAAATTTCTTTACAAAACATGTGTCGGAAATGGCTTGCCAAAGTTTTTTTAATATTTTAGTTAACTTTTATATTAAGGATACTAAATATGTCGTATCATTTCATAAAATAGATACATATAAGTATAAGAATATTGTTTACAATTGTCAGCTGATCCGACGGGCACGCTCGGCCGTTTCCAGGACTCAAATTTCCTTGTTCTCTGATTGGTTAATGTAATTTTTTTCAATTCGAAGCGTTTCCGAGTCGATTTTGCACACGGGCTGCACTCGGGCTTCGGGAAACGCAGCTAGCAATCTTACGGAATTTGTCAAAATTCTACGTTTGGTGAGAATATTGACCAATTTTTCGGAAAATTTGACAAAACGAACGCAAACTTGAGAACGTTCTTATTTTTCGCAAGAATATTCATATTTTTCGCAAGAATTTTGCCAAAACGAAAACGGTTTTAGGCTTCTTTCCATTTGTGTAAGAAATAAGAATTAAGCCGTTTTTCACTTTTTACGAAATTTAGGAAAATGCTTAAGTTTGCGTTCCATTTGTCAAATTTAGCACAAATTTAGGAAAATGCTCACCAAATCGTAAGGAATTTCCTAAATTTCTGTAAGGTTGCACTTCTTTCCGTTGTTTACCAAATTTAAGGAAAATGCATTATGAGCAAATAGGAAAACAAAGCAAGATGGCGGCGGATTGTAGGTCGTTTGGTTGATTTGAATGTTTCATTCATGAAATTTAGCTTTTAATTCTAACTTCTTCCAAATCGAAAACTCCATTAAATTACGTGTGTGTTCTTTATATGAAAGAGGACCTTTGCTATTTTTTTTTATTTTCTTGTTTTATTCCAAAACCACTTGCTCCATCAAAACAGCTGACTTAAAAAAATGTTTGTAACAAACGTTCGTTTATGCACGAAAATGGAAAACGGCTTAAAACTGGATTAGCATTTTTGTATCGAGCGTAAGCACAAATGCAAAATCGGAAAACGTGCTTAGAGAATAGCCAAAAAAATGTTCGCGATGTTCGATGAATGTTTGGCGGATATTTTTTCTTATTGCGATATATCGATATTTTTTCAAAATGAACTATTTTTAAAGGCTGGGAAAGAAAACTTTATTCCCCTCCCTCGATAACCTGATGTAAAGCTCTCTTTTTCTCACCCATATTTTGTTCCTCCCCGATATAATGTCATGTATAAAATAAATCAAAAAGATTATAGTTGAGTTAACAGATTCTAAAATAATCAATATTTTAAAAAAATCAATCGATGTTTTGATATTCCTATAACACACAGGTACAACATGCCATCATGCAAGACCTAAACGCACTCAAGACTTAGTCCTTTTACATCCACCAAGAATTTAATTGCACCAGCCACCTTCCTGCCATTCACAACTTTCCTACCACAATCTGCATTCATCCGTTCACTCTGCTTAAATTCAATATATCCTAAATATTTTAAACTTACACACACTTGTTCCAGCTGCTCACCATCTAACAAATCTTCAAACCGAGGACTGTTCTCACTCACAAGCCACAACCATAACCTTACTCTTATGTACCTTTACTTTCTCAACACCCCTTTGCAAAAGGTGCTCTACATTGTCGGGCAATTCCTCCTCAAACTCTCTAAACATTTCAAGAATAATGCCTTTATCAGGACATTCTTTACACAAGCCTTCACTCCTTCATTCTCCATCCTTAGCACAATTCCCATCACACTCCACCTCTACTATTCTTCATAAACCCCATCAATATACAAATTGAATTACCCAAGTTAGACATAACACATCCCGTTGCCTCTAGCTCCGCCTATTAATATTGAAACCAATCACTTTCCGACTCTATTCTATTCTTACCAGCACGCGTTCACTATCGTCATTACATACTTTTGATTTCCATTCAGAAGCTACACCAACACCATATATCACTAAACCGCCCATAGAGCCTCCCTATTTAATCTTCCTTATTCATACGCAAGTGCCACATCCATAAATCCTATATACAGTAATGTCTGTTTCTCCCTCATTTTCTCAGTGATTTGTTTCAAATGTAAAGATTTGATCCCACACACCCTCTACCACTCCTAAAGCACCTTGTTCTTCACCAATCAGTCCTTCAGTCATCGACGCACTCTTTCGAACTAATATACAGCATATATCTTCCCTTACAATACTCAGTAAACTAATTCCCCTATAAATCCTACAGTTCCCTTATCCCCTTACCCATATATAAGGGATACTATACTGCTCTCCTCCACATCCCTCGCGCAACTAAAACCCTCCATAAAAGCCTTTAGTACACAACTTCCATAATCCAATCAATCACCATCTTACCTCCGTTTCTTGATTCCATTTCACCAGAACAGTAATTTGCATCAATTACCAACGATTTACCATTACTTCACTTTCTCCACTGCTACCATTACCTACCTTCCCTCCTTTTATTTCATTATTAAATGGACCCCTCAAGCCCCAAAATACAGTATCTCCATCTTGCACCTACACCATCAAAACTCACACACATTCATATCACCTTTCTATCCTGCCAACATGCTTATGCCAAATATTTCGACAGTATTCCCTCCATCAATCCCCTCACATCCATTTCATCAGTTACGATAAGCACCATCCATTCATTATTCCCATGCAGATTCCCCCTCATCTTCATTCTTAACTTTCGCAGCTTCCTTCCAGAAAAGCTTCCTATTGCCTCCTATTCATCCTTCCTCCTCCCAAACTGTTCAGTTACCTCTTTTCCTTCCTCGTCGTACATAATTTAACTTAGTGTGATAGAACCTACTCCATCTTATTTTGACTCGCTCATACACATTCACACTGAGGTCAGATTACGTTTGGACCTGGAAGAGGCCTTATACAAATTTAATTAGTCTCTAGTCATTTAATGAAGAGCGAAACCAACGTTATCTATAGATCGAACTTTTTATTTAAACAGTTTCATGAGGGGATTGAAGTTTAGGTTACGGGAACAATACCACGTAGAACTTCCGGTCGGTTTCAGAATAATTCTGGAACAGTCCCCGCTAAACAACCACATTGCTCTTTGTAACAATGCAAAGAGTCAAGAAGACACCTACTACTCCGAGGATTAGTTAGAAAGCTTATCGGCGCTAGGCCCGGATGGCTCCTTGTGGGGCCTTCGGCTTAAAGCATTGAAAGGGGGCCCACTTACCGGTAGAATTTAGAGGGATAATGTGGAATATATAATGCTTTGAAAAATTATTCTTACATGCTTAAAAAGCACAAAATTTACATATTTTTGTCACTTGGCGAACATAGTGAGGAAAAAAGTGAAGCTATTTGATTGCCTAGTTTACTTTCACAATAAATATTATATAATTCTTTTTATATACCGTACCTAAACTAGTTCCCTGCTACGAAAAATATTGCTAATCAATTACGAGTGGTCTAATCTACTATTTTTAGTTTTAGCGCAACCAAATCACACTGTTAAAACCATAATAGTCTAAATCCAGCGTGTAATACCTCAGTAAATATTAAAAAGGGACACAAGTCACATCGCTAATGAAAATAAAAAAAACAAAGCATATTGAAAAGAAAAAAAAATATGGCCTCTTTAATTGTGATTTAATTGTTACAAATTGTAGAATATATATTATAAGCAAGAAGAAAATGTTGCCTTACAATACCTGGTACAGAGTACAGATACAACAAACTAAGATAGGTTATGTGATAGTGAAAGATGTTTACTAAACCTAACTAGCTTGTGGGCCAGTTCTTCCACTGTTCCTGCGCTCTTCATCTATCAATAACATCTTTATCCAAGTTTAAAACCAGTCTTTTTCTACATTCATGATAAAAAAATTCTACATAATGACTGATTTATACCACTTCTATGTCGATTCTTAATTTATTGAAAGTTTAGAAAAATATCCTTTCACATTGGTGACTTGTGCTACAATGTATGGGTAGTACAAACTTGTAAGCTACATATACGTTGGTAAACAAATTCAGATTGTGAGAGTTCAAATACAAATAAAAAAGGCGCATTTTAAACACCGAGATTCACGTCCAAATTCAGAGCGGAAAACCATAAAGATTTAATCATGTTCAAATTCAGATTCTACAAACGCCAATTCACAGATTTCATTCAGCACTCTATTTAGATGTTTTCGATTTTCTTTAATGTAAGTTATCTTTCAGCCATGTGAAACTTTCATACTAATCTGCCAAATTTGTTTCAGCTCTATCAATAACTGACTTCTTCAACTTACAAAGTTTAGAAATATTACAAAGGACATTCCGTAGGAAACTACAAGCATTTACGCAATTTTATTACAATTCCTTTGGGCTCTAACCAGAACAATCTTCTAAAATTTTTTTGTTAGGACTAAATCTTTCTTCGATACTTGTTCTGGCACAATCTAAACACTGACAAAGATCAATTTATAGTTTGAGCAGTTGAAATTCCAGGAGCTTGATCTATTGATGCTTTTTTCCACAGCATTTACCTTTTCTTTGAAAGTTTCTTTTTTCCGTAAAATCTTAATCTCTACTTCGTACATCCAATAACTGTTATCTCCTTCTAAATTTTGCTTATTAACTGCTACTTGCCATCGATATTTGTGTTTTGGAATACATGAGCCTGAAAGTGTTTATCACTCTTTTATCTCCCCGCCCTCCACTTGTTGAAGCAAGCTTCGGTCTACCGAGTTCCCAGGCCTGCAGAATAGTACAATGGTTTACTTTGCAAATTATTTGCTGATAATGGGAGACTTATAACAAGAAATAATCTAATAAAACACTATAAGGCATGAATAGGTTTATCAAATATGGACCATTGACTGATTAAATTTCTTGCCAGGAATTTAGATTTGTAATTTGATATTCTTGTCTAAAACTGTATAAAATGAAATAGTTATCCTGCCGTCTTACACTGTATTTCAATTCTTAAAAATCCAACATCGATGAAAATTTGAAGAAGAGCTTTATGTTGCTCCACCAACTTGTGGCTCCTACTTTTTGCAACCTGTGCTTTTTTTCATGTGCAATATGTTTTCTTTCTGTTTCCCTCTCCCATACGGCCATTCTTTTTTATAAGACGAGCTTAGAAAACCAGCTGATTCTTCCACCAATCGAACTAAGTTTTCTGATTGGAGCAACGTTACTGTTGAATCAGCGTACTACACTATTTCAGCCACTGTTGTCCCATCCGTGGTGCTTAAATAATGATCTTCATTTGGCCTTTATTGAACTGACGCTGCCAGACCGTTCCAAAAACAACCTCTTCAATTTTAGCTCCGTTTAAATGACACAAGCCAATATATTTGATGGGTGCTCGACATGCCACACCTTGGCTAATTCTTGATTTTATTAAGCCTCCGTTACAAAGGCTAATTCATGTGAATCATCGACTTATTTTATTTTAAAAGTCTTTCATTATACTCTTTCCTTGAAAGACATAGCGGACGCAAATCGCCAACTGGTTCATAACAGCTACGCATCTTGAGTACTATCTACCATCACGCTAAATATTATGCTATCACGAAGGTCTTTCAAAATGATATTACGGAACATCGAACCAATTATTATTTTATTTGGTAGTCTTGTGATAAAGGTTTTGACAAAAAATGTCAACAAAGCGCCTCGTCCAGTCGGTCTTTAGTTAACTTTCCAGTGGCTTTTCTTTGTTCATTATACTTTAGTCTTTCGCTCGTTTGCTGTCACTTCAATATTACATTTCTGACTATAGACTTTGTAAAATGTTACCATCAATAATAGCATTGCAACCAACCATGAACCACGACTCGACGAAGTAGATATAACCCCATGATTATCTGTAGAGTCACGTGTATAAGCCCATTCTGCTTTATCCCCTCTGTACGCAAGGCCTTGTTTTCCTGTTAAACAAAACTCTATAAGCAATTATAACGACCTCAACCAAACTTATCTAGGTGATGAACTTCTTCATTTCTCGCTCTGCTTGTTTGTTGATAGTCAGAAGAGTTGAAATATCATGACCTTTTTTGGCTTTGAAAGCTACCTTCGCTGCGAGTTCGAAAACGATAACGAGAGTCTGGTCCGTGTGATGATTTCAAACAGGGACAGAGTCAGTGTCCGGTCATGGGCGGGTATATAAATGTTAGGAATCTCAGGTATTAATCTACCTACCAACAAGCCATACAGCTCGGAGCGTACACTCTGTTGCAGCCGAATCAAATATGAGAACCATTTTCTGGTTGAATTTTTATCAAAAATCCTGAGAGTTAAATTGCCGGTAATAAAGTTTTGAGGGATCAAATGGCAGTTTAGCTCCTTTTCCCTTCACTAACTTGAAATAGGTCATACTCTCTTCATAACAAGCTTTTTTAAGATTCAATTGGTAAGTCTCATTTTTGTTTTGACAGATCGAAACATGCAAGCTGTGCGTCAGCAACATCAGCGCGTGTCATATGGTGTTTTCTTTTCATCATCATTTCTGCCTGTCAGATACTGCGTATCACTAGTTCTTGATACGATCACTGCCGACGAGCATAGCCGAAAGTTACTGATGGAACAATCTAAAATGGCTGATGCAAGCAGCCCCTAGTTTCTTTCCTCTCATATCTACAAGACGAAGTGCCAGGAGTAGAAGACTCAATGAAGGTGGTGCAAATTCGCATCTTCAGTTTCTGAAATAAATGTAATCACTGTAGCTGCGATTGTACGATATATTGTAACAAATTTTAAAAGATAACACAGTAAAATGGCGACGGCAAGCAATACGAAAAGCGAAAGCGGTTGATGGACATAACGCTGATTTCGATGTTATATAATATATATATATATATATATATATATATACGTATATATATATAAATATATATTATGTATCCATATATACATATATATATTGATATAATAATATATATATATAATATATATATTATATACATTATATAATATACTATATATAAATATATATATATATATATATATATATATATATATATAAATAATTCCTATATTATAATATATATATATATCTCATACATATATATATATATTATATATATATATATATACTGAAATTATTAATATACGCAATAAATATATACAATGATCTCTATATATATATCATAGTATATATATGATATATATATATATATATATATAAGTCTGACTGCCATTTCGGAAAATTTTAATTGAAAAAATGAAAATACTATAGACAATAATAATAATATAAATTAATAATAATAATAATAATAATTAGATAATAATCACAATAATAATAAATAATAATAATAATAATAATAATAATATAATATGAATAATGAAAATAATAATAATAATAATGCATATGAATTAATAAGGAGGAAAAATAACTACATACGTGTATGACGCTAATAAACTAGTTATTTAATGAATCAGTTAGTGTCCCCAAAGGACTCAAAGGATCCTGACTTGCGAACTATAGAAGTGGAACTAGTTAACCAAGTATTAAAACGTTCTAGAAAATTATTTTCAGCGACTAAACGAATTTTCAATGTTCTATTTTCTTTTCTTTCTTTTCGTCAGCGCCACTTCTTGTACACACATTTTCATGTTGACACAACGGGGTTTACCCCCCCATTTGCCCACTAGACTCTTACAAAAAACCCGCCTTAATACGAGACTGAGCGAGGTGAGCGTCGCGAAAAAGAAGTTAGTTAGACTACCATAACCAAAAACCAAAACTGGTAACTGCTTGAAATTGATTGTAAACGCGTAAGATTATAAGAAATAAATAATCAAATTACTCTGATGTAGCTTAATTATAAAGTAGTAATATAATTGACATCAATCATAGCCCCATTGGGCTGGGGGCCCTCAGCAATCGCCGACCAGCCGACCTGCCCAGTCCCAGGGCCTGAGGTATGGGGTCATATTTCATGAGATTATAAAAATGATCAGCATAAAAGAGTCTGTGGCAAGTAGCCAGCCAAAAGATTTCCACAAATTCATCTGGATTCCTCAAAGACCAGTTTTAAAACAGGCTCTCTACCAATCACGACAAAAATCAGGCCTGTATTTAACTGTAGTTTGAAGATAGAAGATAGTCCGTCTTTGAACCTTGCTTCTTATCCAGGGGTGGACTTAATCGCCTCCCTTTTCAAATTATTAATCTCTTTCAGAACGAACAAGTACATTGTCTTGTCTGATATATCTAAGGCCTTCCTTCAAATTCAACTAAAACCAGAAGAGGACCGAAATCGGTTGTTTTTTTTGTGTTTTTTTTGGGGGGGGGGAAATGGTAAGTTAATCACTTATCGCTACTCCACTATAATCTTTGGCTTAGCTGTCAGTCCCTACATATTTGAAGCTGGGATTCAGCATCATGCCAAGAAGTACCCACCTAATCTTTGTACCTCTCTGCTTCAAAATAATCTTTACGTCGACAATTTTATCTATTCTTCTTCATATGTTGAGGAACTGAAAGACATTTATCAAAAAACCACCTCGCGCATGAGTGAAGGAGGTTTCAACTTGTGTTCATGGAACACTAATTGTCCTTAACTCAAGAAATTATTCGAAGAGAAAGGCAAAAGTTTCCCCATCAGTGTGATGAGGAAAGGGTGTTGGGATACCTGTGCAACACCAATCTAGACACTGAGCTTAAATGACTTTTCTTTTGGAGATGTCACTACAAAAAGACAGCTTCTGTCAAAAAAAATCTAAGATTTTTGATTCAATTTCTTTATACCTACCTGTTACCATTAAAGGCCGTCTTCTTATGAAGAAAACCGTGGAGGTGGAGATGGGGTGGGATGACATAGTCACTCCTGAGATTAAGGATTAACAGAAGAAGCTGAGTAAAGACCTTAATTCTATAAAAGAGATTTCTTTTAAAAGATTATCATTAGAGGCTAGTGACTCCAATTTAATCATTATATTCTGTGATGCAAGTTCTGTCGTTATAGATTTGCTGTGTATGTTTCATCTGAATCTGAAGGTCCTAAAATTCTGTGGGCAAAGGGTAAAGTAGCACTAGCAAAAGTGAAAAGTCTTCCCTGCTTGGAACTTTTATCAGTAGTATTTCTGGCACTAAAATGTCTGCCTCAAGTACTAAGTAGTCTATCTGGAATTAAATTTAAAGAACTGAATATTTTTTCAGATTCCCATATTATAATCTTTCATTGGATTCATAGTAAAGGTATGAAGACGAAACAAATTTTCGTACAAAATCGCGTACAAGATATTCATACAATGGGTTCACCTATTAAAGAAAAATATTCCCTGAGTCCAAACTTCCTGTACGTTAGAACTGAAGACAATCCTGCGGACCTTCTGACAAGAGGAATATCTCTTAAAGAATTTCAAAAGAACTTGTCCTTTTGAATTAGTGGACCTAAATGGCTCGCTTTGAATAAAGTTTATTGGCCATCAACTGAAATAGAAACAGCATTGCCTGCGTATAGGCTATTATTCAAGGTGATTAAAACCTCCAGTGCTAGACATATCAAGATATTCTAATTTACATACCGTTTATCGAATAGTCGCTCTGCTATTTCAATTTAGTGCAATGACCAGAGGTGTATCAGATAATCATGATGTGAAAGCTAGTTTTTATTGTCTGAGGACAATGCAAAGAATATTTTGCAAAAGAATTTAAATTTTTAGAAGAGGTAAAGAACAACTCATCATTTTCTGGCCAAGTCCCGGATTGGGTAAAAAATTTAGACTTGTTTTTGGATGAAAATAGTCTCATCAGGAGCAAGGGAAGTATTTTTAGCTGTAATTATTATGAATATGATGTAATGAATCCTATTTTATTCTCAAAAAGCCATCATTTAACCAAATTGATCATTAGAGATCCTAATTTAAGGTGCAAATATCTGGGCATCCGGCTACCCTTACAAATATTCGTCTACAAGGATTCTGGATCACATCTGCTCGTACATCCATCAAAAATGATTTGCAAGAGTGTATAATCTGCAAGAAGTTTAATAATTTTGCATATAAGTACCCGAGCTTCACTAATTTTTTAAAGGCTCAAGTAAATTTATTCACACCGTTTAAGCACGTGAGAATTAACTACACAAAGCATTGATGGGTAAAAGTAAAGGGCTCTAGTCCTGCCCAGAAAATGTTTGTCATAACCTACACTCGTTTGAATATTCGTGCGATTTATTTGGACCTCATTGATGACATGTCATCTAAATCATTCATACAGTCACTCCAGAGATTTGTCAATCGTTTTTGAGTGTCAGATTGTGCATACAGCCATAACGCTCGCTCATTTAGTCAGTGTACTGATTTTATGGAAGCTTTCCTTGTGTCGAAATATGGGGGTGAGTTTCTGAGGAAAAATATAATTGCACGAACCGATACAAGGAGATTGAAAATGTTTTTGGTCATATGGAGTTGGGAAAAATAGAAGTATTAAGTGTGTTCCAGATTTTCTGATTCACGGACAATTGCAGCAATTTTAAGATTATTTATTTGAATTGTTTGCAACAATTTTGTTGATCTAATTTGCTGATGCCAACTAAATTCGGCTTCCTTGGACCTACACCTTCAAGTGCAAATTTATATTCTTGCCTCTCTACTCAACCAACGACTTTTGAAACCTGTTATCAAAAACCGCCATGGCGCTACCCTTGATTTGATTCAGATAATCAGTTCTGGATTCCATTTCCATCTGGCCTTCTATTCTGCAAAGAGCTTCATTGAAATCTCTCAAATATTCCACCGAGAGAATTTTGACAAAGACCTCTCCTCGCTTACCCGATGGTTTGTCTGCAACGAATACTGCTAAGTTGCAGAGAGTACTTGCAGAAACCTCCTACCAGACGAAATTCGGGCCGATAACTATAATCAGAAAGATTATGTAGTCTAATGATTAAAGAGTCAATAATCCGGTATAAAGCGAAGCGTTCCTGTAACTGCCCGACAGTAATGGGAATATGTCCAAGGATCTCATGTTCGGAGATGAATAATAACAAGTCTGATCTGCTTTCGATGATCAGGAACTCAACAGGAGGGACAGTACTCAATTTATCACCCTGTGGAAGTGATCTCGTATCATTTAGAACTTTCTTCTTGACTCAAAGTTCGGATATACGCAACGTCAAATTCGAACGACTGCTCCCGCCCAGTTACCTTCAAGCAACATCATTCTATCAAAAACCGAATGAAGTTAAATCCCCGCCTTCTCCGTCTGTGGTCATGCGATGCTGAAGACCTTCAACTCTGTAAATAGCAGATAATACTGAATAATTCGACCAGTGCGGCGAAAGCATCAGGGGCCCGCTACAAACATTATTCCCGCTTAAGTAAATATTACTATATATATATATAGCTTATATCATATATATAATATAATATATTGATATATTATAATATATATATAATTACTTATCATATTACTAATATATATATATGAATATATATATATAGTATACTATTATATATTATATATTATATATATATATCTATAACTATATATACATATATAATATGATATATATAGTCTTTCTATTACTGTATATATTCATCGGTATCTGCCCGTAAAGAGGCCAGATGCCATTTCCCCTGGGAGGATTTTATATTATATTTATGGGTTGATAAGGAATTCTAGCAACAAAAAGAGGTCCAAATATTCCTGGAGTCTAAAGATAAGCTTTCCCGTACTTCGGCAACGGGTAGTCAAACTATTGTCATATCACCTATTTATTCGAGTAGTACATGGCTCTCGGTCAGCTTCTGGGTACACTTGCCTATGAGCTCGTGAATTAGCCTGCGAAGGCAGTATTTTGTCTGCCCGAAGAGACGGCATATGCCCTTCGTTTGAGATGATCTCTGAGGTCAAATCAAACAACTTTTTATTTCAGCCCATTGCCTTGCATATAAACATCGTTTCCAATTCATTCGTTTAAAAGTTGTTTATAAATTAGAAGACGTGTTTATTTAAACATAAGAAAATAGGAGCGTTTGATATTCACGAATGGTCGAGTCGCGGAATCGATGTAGCATAATTATATTTGAGCGTTAAAATGTTAGCCTATTTCTTGTAATTGGCAGGGATCAAAGAAACGACTTCTACTGTATTTGTGAATAACCGACTTAATCTTAAGCAAGAACATGGGTCCTTGAAGAATAGTTAAGCTTTCTTTAAGTTAGTCAGACATATTCTTCTAGCAACGAGACAAACTAAATATCTTGGCGCGCGAGAAACGCCATTTATTAAATACTATGTAATTAGTCGTTTTCAAGCTGTGAGAAACCACAATTTTCTCAAATGTAATCTTTCCAAAAAAGAAACATTAATAGTTTATGCAAACATTTAAACTGCCTTTAGCCTTCAGGAAAATTAAACTCCCTAATCTACTAACATTGCGTTATGAGAACAAATATTTTTATTCGCCAATCACATAATTTTGGTTTGCATTGAGTTAAAAAATGTAATCAACTGAAAATTGCATAAACATCGGCAAATTAATCAATAAATCACGTAATATAATCAACCGATTATATTAACGATGTATAATAAAATTACAAAGCAATCGACGATTTTTAATATATATATTATAATATAATAATATATTATATACATATATATATATATAAATAATATATATATATACTAGTATATATATATATATATATCATATATATATATATATATATATTAATAGGTATATATATATATATAGTACTATATATATATATGATCTTCTTCTTCATTACACTCCTTTTTATTCCCAAGATTGGGATGTTAAGGTGTGTCGTACACAGCGGCGAAAAAAAACCAGTAACGAGAATAGGACAAAAGTCAAAAAGAAAGCCCAGCTTTATCCCCCCCCCCCCTCTGTACCATTAATTAGGGGAGAAACTCGTTCGCAGCTCAAAAAATCCATCCTAGCGAGCCTTCATAGCTGTCGCCATGACCCTCCACATTAGTAGATTCGTCAATGTAAGGTTCATCCTTGCGCCAGGTGGGCTACAACCATACCTCTCACAAAACCCCGCCCCGTTCACTCCTGTTATACACCTTTCTTCTTCGCCTTTTACCGAAACTACACATTTCTCTCCTTCAAAAGACAATCGTTTACGACTCATCCACTTTTTCTCCGTCTCCCAGCTATGTCGGTCCCAACACACTACGCCACAATTACATCCGCCGTTAACCAACCGACTACCATTCATCCTTTCCTACATGACCATACCATCTTCAACATGACTTTCACTTATCTTCATTATCCCCTTTTCTGTCACACCACACACCTCTCTAATACGTTCATTCCTCATTTTATACATTCTTTTACCACGTAACACGCCCCTGAGACTGTCCATCTGAACACATTGAAACTTTAGATCTATACTCTACACCTCTTGCATCAAATTCCGTTTCCCTCTCATCAAACATATATCCTAATATTTAAACTCAGACACTTGTTCCAGCATGGCTCACCATTCTTCCTAACATAACTTCCACATCTGAGGGACTGTCCCTCACTCAACAACCTATAACCTTACTCTTATCCACGTTTACTTTCAACCCTCTCATTTTATATATATATATATATATATATATAGATATAGTATCATATAATATATAATTATAATTATATACTATATATATCATATATCATATATATATACACTAATATATATAATATATATATATAAAATATATATAATATATATCATAAGGTATAGTCACCCGAAGCGATTGAGATTGATACCTCATTTAATCTAGTATGGTATGTTAGGTCTAAGCTCCATTCCACTCCACGTGCTCCAATGGTTCGCCACCTCTTCTTCGCCTCATTTGCACTCCTCTATCTACACTCTCCTCTATTACACAACACACATGAACAATATGACACAACACTTAATTCAAACAATTAATACAAAATGCATGATAGAACAGGCCTCTGAGAAGACTAAGAGCGGACGGCTTCCAAGTACCTTCATCCAACCCTTGAAATCGTCCGGCCCCTGGTGTGCGGGTTGGTGCGCGTAACGGACATAGCAGACCTGTTCTGGCTGCGCCGATTCACCTTTCTTCATTAATGTTCAACAACCTTCGCCGTCTTTTCTCCAATTTCTACTCATCTCTTGTTGTTCTTAACCGAAACACGCGTGATTGAGTGATCTGACGGCAAACCCTACTCTGTTATAGAGTAGGAAGCAGACTTTCTATTATTAAAAGGTGACTAATAAAATTAAAATATATTTACAGTTTCTGTGATTCACCAAGATCTGATCTCCTTCCCCCTGATCAAATTAAGAATTCAAACGAAATTAACCTTGCGGGAAACAATATCGGGCATAAAGTAATATATACAAGAATTTATATAACTAAAGTGGATATGTGGGTGATAAAACAAAAAAATGTTACATATTATTTTATTTATTATGTGAGTTTCATTAATTATCTTATCAGTATGCTATATCATAACTATAATTTATTATTAAGTTCATTTTACAGGGCAAGTTTTTGTTTTGTGGACTTGGAGAATCAGAGCTTTCTTTAATGTGATGGGTTTTCGTAATGTTTAAAAATATATACACAGATTCCAAAAGGACTTCTCAAGGTATTCAGAGTACGAATTCCTTTTCTTTGTTATTTTTAACTTTCTGAGACTCATAAATTCCATATACTAAAATCTTTTTAATGTACTTTTTCCTACTTCGTCATTTCTAAATCAACCTTTGATGTTATGGATTAACTTTGTATCTTATCAACTTCTAAATGAAACAAGGATGTATCGATATGGAAATTTCTTAGTACTTGAGACACTTTACAACTAAGAAGATGGCTATGAAGTGAATATTTGTTATAAAATCCTGCACATCCGAGGCATTTAGCATAAGGACCTTTCTTATTTAAGCTTCCAAAATACTTTAACTTGCCAGTAGATTTTAAGCTTTCTTCATTAGCTTTTTCAATTCCTTTCTTTTTCAATAAATCGAAGAACAATCTTCTCTTTTCTTGAGGAAATTTTAAGGCAGTCTTAATGTCGGGCAACGATTTCTTCGGGACGATTCCCTTCCACACTTTACTGTGCATGAATATTATTTATTGTATGAACTCATACCGCAGATATTGGACAATGGACACATATTAGAAAATTATTGAGTTAGATGTTAACTTGCTATCGCAATTATTTCCTTTAATCCAGATACAAGTTAGGTTCTGAATATAATAATAATAAATATAAAATAAATAAATATAAATAATTATATAGTCAATAATAACAGATGTAAATAATAATAATAATAATAAATAATATATAATAAGGTAATAATTTTTGGAGAGAGAGAGTGGAATGTGCAGAGGAACCATCCACAGCAACAAAAGATGCGGCTATAGCCAGATAGTAATAAAGATAAAAAACATACGACACAAGTATCAACACGAAAAGACCATGGGAGAATACGCTAATCAGTTCAGACTAGAAAAAAACAGACAAAATAACGGTGGAAAAAGTGTAGGAGATATAAGCAGTGATAGTCCCGGAAAACTCAGCTGAAGCTAACACACCAACACACCTATCCGCCCGATCTTAGGGAAAAACCAATCAGATGATAAAAACGCTAATAGAGTCGCTATGGGACCATCCGCGAATGAGACAAAAAGGAAATCCATCAACTGCACCGGGTGTGCGCTTCACGAAAACTTTAACTCAAAAAGACTGGATTCCCATTTAGCAGAGAAGGCAGGAAGGAACGGATAAACCACAACCTTCGAATGGGTAGAAGGTAAAAATCATTATTCCAACGACTGAGGAAGAGTACGAGAGAAAAGCGGATGGAAGAAACACCCCAGCAAATGCCCAATGGAGAAGAGGATTGTGATGGAAGAGTGCTTATAATAATATTACAGCGGGTAATAATAAATATCACTTGGATCAGTTAATAACTATAAATAATAATAAATAAAGATAAATAATAAATAATAAAAATAATACAAAATAATATAATAAATAATAAATAATAATAAAATAATAATAAACATAAAAATTTTGAGTGAATAAGATAAAGAGGAGAACCCTTCAAACAGCACACAAGGAATGGCGGATATACCGAATGTTAGTAAAAACTAATGCAAGAGGAAAATACCACAAATGGAAACGAAAAAGAGGAAACAAAGAGTACACCAGAGAATGGTTAGATCTTAATACAAGATGATTCAGAAGCAAAAACGCGATCAACTCACAGAAAGAATGAAGAAGCATCAGAGATAAGAATGTGGAAGGAGATGCTGAAGAAGGATAGTTAAGAACGTCAAGGAAGAACTTGGTTCTAAGGGCGAAAGAATAAAAGCCACGCAATCCACAAGACGATAGAACGACTGAAGGGACATTGAGGACAAATGGACAGGTCCGGGAGCCCTGCGACATAAGAAATCCATGGGTGAGAGTGGTATGACCCAGATGCAAATCGAGCCAGGCACACCTTCAGAAGAAACACGACTCCTCCATACTAAAGAATGAAAAGACCAATGGAGCACAATGACAGGAGTATTAGAACAGACCCCAATGCATATACCCACACCGTCAACATAGATATGCGAGCACAGAGAGAAACCCACAGGCGTAATAGAGATGGTAGAAATCCCAGCAGGGAAATGAGCCCCAGTCAGTAGCAGCAGGAGGAAAGGTATATAGGGCACCCACAACCACAAAGTGTGATAGCCACCACAGACGCATTGGCCTCAACCCAATCTGTCCGACTTCGTTCCCAGGAACACCACATGGGAGGGAACCCACAACAAAACTCAATGTTGTGGTTCCGCGCAGGTAACAAGCAAGAGGGACTTCTGAATGGCGGTGAAATCAAAGGAAAAATAAATAATAATAATAAATAAATAATAAATAAATAATAATAATAAATATAATAATAATAATAAAATAAACAGCAATAATAACAGCAATAATAATAATAATAATATAATAATAATAATAAAATAATAATAATAAAAATATATTAATAAATATATAAATAATATAAATAAATAATAATAATAAAATAATATAATAATAATAAGATTACGATATGAGATATAAAAGTTACGCAGTGAGAAAAACCGGAAGGGAGGGAAGCAAAAAAACAAAGAAAAAACCAGAAGAAGATTAGGAAAGGAGAAGAAGAAATGCCTGAAAATTATATTTTTGAAACCAGAAAGAAAATACATGAAGGATACCACT
This sequence comes from Trachelipus rathkii, assembly GCA_015478945.1. Classification (NCBI taxonomy): domain Eukaryota; kingdom Metazoa; phylum Arthropoda; class Malacostraca; order Isopoda; family Trachelipodidae; genus Trachelipus; species Trachelipus rathkii. Next base: position 15,218 of record JABUQX010108518.1, on the reverse strand, counting down.
TACTCTAGAAAGTAAGGTCTGAGTCCTGACCTATTAATATATCAGAAAGATACAGAAAAGCTTAATGGTTAAAAGATAAACATACTAAAATTAAGAATAAAAAAAATTTTATAGCTTAATCAAGTATTATTATGAAAGTTGAAAAATGACAAAAATGTTATAACATATTAAATTAATTCAATTGAAGTCTGGGGTGGAGGAGTTACAAAATTTTTTAATATCATGTATCGTTTGGTAATTTAGGAAAATTAAAAATATTTAAAATAAAATTAAAAGGAAAAAATTTGAAATATAAAACTGGAGAAGGAAAAGGTGAAGCTGCGTTTCTCAAAGGGTTGATTCGTATGAAGTAAAAATTTTCAAAAATAATCTCATATAACCTACTAGATGCAAAGAGGGACTCAAAAACCCAATTACTACACATAATTGTTCTTTTCGTGAATGGCGGTGAATATTTTTAGTATTTATCAACCACCAACACCACCTTGGAAATGGGTGATTAAATGACATAAATAAATAACAATAATAATAATAAAGAATATAAATATTATTAATAAATAGAGGCAAGAATGGAAAATAAAAAGTGCATTGGGCTTACACAAGCAAAAACGATAATATTAATAATATAAAATATTATATATATAATATATAATATAATATAATAAATAAATAATATATATATATAATATATATATATATATATAATATAATATAGAATAAAAATAAATTTTATTTTTTTTTTATGAGTTAGTGAACAAGGAACCCAACACACACGGCTCACAGAGAAGCGGCCATACCGGGCTGAAAAAATCAGCACCATGGGAGGGCCCATATGTTTCAAATGCCAAAGAAAGATTTGATTGAGTGAAATGAAAATTGCCAGATATCAGTCAAAAATAATAAACTAAATAAAATTTTTCCCTTAGTATTTAGCAGTGATGGAGACTACACAACACAAATCAAATGCTATAAAGAATAATTCACATTCTTTGTAAATTTTAATATAATTTAGAGTTACTACTAAAAGGGAAAGATTCAGATAAGATATAAGATAAATACTTTTATGAAAGGAGGTGTAAATAGGACCGTAAAGTGGAAAAATAACGACAGCGAAATAGAGGTCCAAGATGGGAACAATCAAAAATGAAGATATGATGAACAGATTGCGGGGTGTGGCGAAGGCGACAGCAAAATTTGCAAATGGGAAAGGGGTTCGCTGACATATAGTGACTGTGAGTGATATTAAGTGTGGACACAATAGGAAAGGCGTGCAAGTATCAAACCATCATAGTAAGACGCTTCCGTCTGTGGGAGGAAGAACCAACTCACGAACAGAATGTTCGCTTTATGTTTTTCATGAGAATTTCCTTAACCCGCCGATCACTCGTCACGCAAGCAACTCTTGCCAGCAAAGATCGAAAGGCCCCGATCAGGAGAGAGCAAGGAATAGACTAAATATTCAGTTGATGGGAGAAGGACGGAACCTTAGTCAGAATGGCATACTCACGGTGTTATTGGTATCATGAGAACAACTCCGAGAAGAAAGGAGGACGGCCAATTTTTGGCATCAATCTGATCAGACGATTTCATTGCCAAAAGTTACCAACCTACGTGAGAGGGAGTCCAACATAAATAAAATTTGTTTTCCTTTCTCTCAACAGAGGGAGTGAAGAAGTCGAAGAAATTGTTGTAAAGCTGATACCATTGTGTTTTTAGAATAAAGGGGTTTTAACGCCGCTAGTAAGCAGAGCGCTAAAGACGAATACTGAATAAACGAACATAATTGAAAGAATGATACTTAAGGTTATAAGAGAAGATTAAATTCTAGAAAGGGCAAATCATATAATAAAAAGCACGTATAACTACTGAGCTGTAAAAAATTCGAAAGACATGAAAGGGAGGAAGGGTATGAAGGAAAGAGGTTGGGACGGTCAAGGAAAGACAGGCAGAGAAAGAGCCACAATCAGGACTAGTCCCCGGTGTTTTAGGCCGTAGCAGTAAAACACTAGGAGTAAATTCAATCGAGTAGGAACTGGCGGGCATGAGAACAGGAATGATGCTTTAAGCAGGAGTCAGCAGGATGGCTAAGATTTGGAGAGAGATGTCAGAGCGCAAGCAATGAGTAGAAGAGGGGGAATAGCCCAAGGTGTGTACCCTATCGTCAAAAAAGAAAAAAGGCAGGCACCTATTTGAAAAAAGAGTAGAATGATTGAGAAGAAAAATTAAAAGATAGATTATGAACACGTCTTTGCAAATGAGCCAATAAATATTAAGAGAATTCATGAGGTACACAGTACCTGCAGAATCGGAGTAACTAAGAAGGCAGACGGTTATATGAGGGGTTTTGAAAAAACAGAAAAGAAACTTGTCACAATGATGTAATCTCTTCGAAGGAGGAGGTGGCAATCACATTGGATTCAACTTCAAAGGTCACCCGGGGGACGATCGGGGGGACGATCGGAAGATTCCAGTGGAGATACGGATCGCTTCGTTATTGGATAGGATCTAATAGGATGTAAAGTAGTGTTATGGAGGCACTGACACCATATACTGGCACAGGAGCCATAATCCAGTTTCGTCGGGATTAAGGGCTAGCGATAAAGACGTAAAAGGAGAGATTTGAGCGATCAGCACCACCAGAGATTTTTGAGGCGAGATGACGTAAAACAAGGGTACAAGGGTGCGTGAACAAAGTTAGTATATTTAGGAAGTGATTTAGATATCAGGTGCATATAGTTAAAAGTGGTCATTCAAAAAGACTACTCCTAAATTTTCTTGAAATTTGAACATGTAAGAAATTTCCCATATTTGAATGGGGCGAACCATAGTCTTTTAGGAATCCACTTGGATAAAGGTGGCAAAAGGTTTCAATTACGATATCTCCTATTTTTTCATTAAAGACAAGCACATGCTGAGTGTTTTTGGTGGAAGGAGAAAAAAATAGGAGCAGCATGGGAGCTAGCCCACTAGTGAAATATTATTACAATAGCTAGTATGGAAGATATAAGTAGCCGTTCGAGAAAAAGGGCAGCCTGGCGAACCAGGCATAATATGTTGAGATATACTGCTATACGTCATGAGAAGCACCTTGCGACTATAATAGAGAAAAATATTGACAGTGCGAGCTATGGACAATAGAGGTAACAAATATCATTAGAAAGCTACCAGAGAGAGCAAAATAATAGTAGAAAATAGCACAATTAATACACCTACGCCATAGGGCGGAACGCGTTCATACACAGAGTAAAGTGGCGTGACAGAATAGAAGAAAAGCAAACACGAGACTTGCATGGATACTGTTTTGACTAAAGACATTATGATGACAAAAGAGGGAGTTGTCCGCGACAAACCGAATCTCCTCCGGGGAGGAGGAATAGAGAGAGATCGGTTTTCGACGACAACTCCCTCTTTATCATATTAAATGATCTACTTGTCAAACAGAATACCATGCAAAGTTCGGATGCTCTTCTAATTACTGTCACAGAACCACATATATACGTGCATGGAACATGAAGAGCGTATACCGAGCAGAGGATAGTGTATTTCAAGTGTACTAATTTAATTTAGACATCATATCGGATTTAGATGAATATTGTTACCAATAAATCATATTCCAGCGAGACTGTCATTTCTATTCTCTTATATGTCGAATGACTTAGCTATCATACCAGTAGCCGGTGGCCCAAGGCTAGCCAACTATTCTACGAACGGTCAAACTTCAACTAGACTTTAGAAAAATATTTCAGCCAAGTGGGCTAGCTCCCTGGACATATCCATTAATTTCTACGCACCAAAACCTCAAGGGCAGATGCTTATTTATAAGAAAAAAGAGGAATACGAAGACTTGCCACCTTCTTCCAAGCGAAACCGAAGCCATTAATATGGTGTGCGCAGACCATTCCTGTAACTTCAACAGGTCAAATTTCTAAGGGCATCAAAGCTAGAGAATAACCACTTAGCAATATGCACCGGCATATTACACACCTAAAAAACAACTTGTACATCGCACCCTTAAGACCTGTTTACGGATCATCATCGCCTCAAAATACATTGGGGTGCTGATCGTAGAATGACAAACAAATTTAAACGACTTGGAACGTAAGAACTTAAGTTAAAATGGTTACGAAAACTGGAATTATGGCTGATGGATAAGGGGCGGAGGGTTTATGACGGACACAGACTACACGATTTAGATACCATCCAAGATGAGGATGACCGTACTACTCCAACTGAGAAAGCTTATTCGATCGTCCCCACCAGGTGAGGGCCATTGAAGGTATGAATGCCAATAGTGATGCCACTCTCTCATTCGAAGAAGAAATAACTCATGCTGTGAGCGAAGTTAATCTTCGATTTTCCAAACCCAAATACCGATCTGCTCTGAGCAACCAGATTCTGGAGCAGGAGGTACCTTACAAGAATCCTAATTAACTGCCATTTGACAAAAGACGGTAAATCATAACTCTTTAATTTCCTCAACATCCATTTTCAAAAAAAGGTGCTGCCTTTTTCTTTTGACGAAGGGTAACACACCTTAAGGGCTATATCCGTCTCCTCCTACACATTTGCTTGGCTACTGACATCTCACTCTCCACAAATCTATATTGCCATCCTGCAATGCCCTGTAAAAAGCTATCAATTCCTGTCTCATGGGCCGCAAGATCACGAATGAATTTACATCCAAAGATTTATACTGACTGGACTCACATAAAACAGGGAGAATACAGTGTGGGGACGCGTTCTGCTGTCCAATATATCCTGACCAGAGCAACCTCTCACAGCATACCTTCCCCCTTATGACTTCAATTTTTACAAGGGGCAGCAGTTATAATAGCGAGCATAAGGAATGAGGTTAGGTGGCCCTTCTAGAATTCTAATCCTTAAAACCAATTAATATCACTCTTATGTCATTTTGTATTCAGAGTTCGCTTAGGCGCGCACTACAAGCGCTTAAAACCCCATATTCTAAAAACACAATGGAGTATCAGCTGTAGGCAACACATTTCTTCGAACTTCTCCAGCTCCCGTAAAGAAACAATCATACTATGTTGGACTCCCCTCTCACGATAGAGGGAACTTGAGCAATAATCCTAAAGAAGAGAGGCCAAAAAAAATGGCCGCCTCCTCTTTCTCGGAGTTTGTTCCAAGGTACCATCCCGAGATGCACATTCGACAAGGACCGTCCTCCGGCATAAAAACTGAAAAATTAAACTATCCTGCTCTCGCAGACGGGGCTATAATCGAATCTTGCTGGGCAAGAGTGAGCTAGGGCCGAGTGATCGGACGGGTAAGGGAATCAGAAAACATAAAGACCAAGAATCATCGAGTGAGTGGTCTTCCTCCCACAAGACGAAGCGCTTACATGAGGTGAATACTTGACACGACCTTCCGTATGTGGCCACAACTAATATCAACTCACAGTCACTATATGTCAGGGGGGGGAGGGGGGCGGGGGGAGGGGGGGGGGAGGGGGGGGGGGGGGGGGGAGAAAAAAGGGGGGGTCCATTTACAAATTTTGCCGTCGCCACAACCCCGCAATCTCTTCATCATATATCTTCATAGATTGTTCCCATCTGGACCTAATTTCGCTGTCGTTATTATTCCTAGCTTTACTGAATCTATTAAAGAATCAAATTAGTACAAAATTACAATCTTATAATCTTACAATCTTATACGCATCGTGTAAGCACAGATAACACATATTTTCTTAGTATCTCAAAGAAGTGAATATTCTTTATAGCATATTGATATTTGATTATAGTAATCTTAAGAGACTATTAATCAATACAAGGATAAAAAATTTTATTTAGTTTTTATTTATTTTGATGATAGAATATCAATTTCACCAATCAAAATCTTTCTTTGACATTTGGAAACATATATATGACAGGGCCCTCCCATGGTGCTAGATTTTTCAAGCCTAGGTGTGGCCGCTTCCATAATGTGAGCCGTGTGGGTCATGTAAACGACTAACTCAAAAAAAAAAAAAAAAAATATATATAAGTATATAATAATAATATATAATATATATATATATATAATAATATAATATATATATAATATAATAATAATAAATATATAATATATATATATAATAATAAATTAAAATTCGTTATTTAGGAGGGCATATGAAAAGGTTTCTAACATTTTCCAAATTAATCTCATAATATTAATAATAAATAATTATATAATTCATTAAATTATCTATTATGTTATTTAATTTATGCAATACACTAAACCAAAATCCATCAGTGATAAATAACTTAAAAAAATTAAATCGCCATTCACGAAAAGAAACAAATAATGGTAGAATTGAGGTTGAGCCCTTGCACACTAGAGGAAAGAGAATTTTAGAAAAATTTAGCTTCAAAATAGGTTGACTCAAAATACGCAAGCTATCACCTCCTAAGTTTTAATATTTCAAAATTTTTATTCCTAATTAATTTTATTTTAAAATAATTTAATTTAACCTAAATTACCAAACGATATGATGTAAAAAATTTTGTAACTCCTCCAACCCTCAATATTTTTGTAGATTAATTTAAATGTTAAAATGTTTGACATATTAAAACTCACCGAAACTTTAAAAAAATATAATTATATTATACTTATTAACGTTGCTATGTTAACTTTTTAACACACATAAGGCTTTACATTCATTCTGAAATATGGTACAGACACAAGAACACTTCTAGAGTGAGAACCATATGTCAGATTTTTCTTCTGTTCACAAAATATAAGATTTCAGGACAATTTTCTCCTCACTTTCCAATCATCTCTATCTGGTTTTTTTCCTAGCTTTTTTGGGCTATTCCACCTCCGGTTTCCAACTGCGTCCACTCATTCGACGATGGTCGATATAACATTATTATTATTATATATATAATTAATAATAATTATATATATTATTATTATTAATATTTATTTATTAGATTATTATTATTATTAATTATTATAATTAATTTTATTATATTGCTGTTATTATTGCTGTTATTAATTATTATTATTATTTATTATATTATTATATTATTATTAATTATTATTATTTTATTATTTTCTTTGTTCACCGCCATTCAGAAGTCCCTCTGCTTGTATACCCTCGCGAAAACCACACACAACATATATGAAATATATGTATGGGTTTCACTCTATGAGTGGTGTTCCTGGGAACGAAACGAGAGACAAGAGAATGAGGGAGAGCCAAGCGGGTGGACTACACACGGGGTGTTGGTGCCACAATAACCTTACCTACTAGCTGTACGACCATAGGGGCATTTCCACTGCTAGGTGATTTCATCCATCTCATTACGACCGGGGTTTCTCTCTGGCTCGACAAATACAAAATGTTGGACAGGAGAGAGATGACTATATGGGGCGTATCAACCCGTACAATATGAGAAACACATTGGTACTTTAATCTAGTAAGAGAGAGAGTACGTTTCCTGAGGTGGTACCTGGCTCGATTGGCATCTGGGTCAATACCCACCTCAACCCATGGATTTCTTATGTCGCAGGGGAACTTGCGCGTCGACCTGTCCATATTTGCTCCTCTAAATATGTCCTCTCAGATCGTTCATCTCTGTGGATTGCGTGGCTATCTCCGAACCCTTAAGAACCAAGTTCTTCACCCTTAAGTGCTAAACTATCCTGTCTTCAGCATCTCCTTCAGCAACATCTTAATCCGAAATCTATTCTCACTTTCGTAGTGATCGCGTTTTTGCCTGAACATCTTGTATAGATCTACCAATCTCGGCCTTGTTCCTCTGATTCGTTCCTTAGGGATTATTCCCTGTCAATTAGTTTACTAACCGGTAATCCGCATTCCTGTGTGCTGTGAAGGTCCCTTTACATTCAACTCAAAAAAGTATGTAAATTAATATATTAGTTTATTATTATTATTGACTATTAATTAATTATTATATATATTATTATATATATTATATATATATATATTAATTTTATATAAATTAATTAATATATTATTTTTTAAAATATTGATTATTATTATTAAAAGAAGGCACCTCCAATCAACAACCACTTATCATCATTGGGCATTTGGCTGGGGTATGTTTCATTCCAATCTTCGCTTCCTCGACCATTCCACACCCCTCAGACGTGGAATAATGATTTTAAACCTCTACCCGACATTCGAAGTGGGATTTAATCCGCCATCCTGCCTCTCTGCAATGGGTCACAGTCTTGAGTAAGTCGAAAAGGCACACAGCCGGTGGGGCAGTATGAAGGGATTTCCTTTTTGTCTCACGCGGAGGTCCATAGCGACTCTATAGCGGTTTACATCGATGGTTCCAAGATGGCGGAAGGGGTGGGAGCTTCAGCTGAGTTTCCGGACATCACTGTAACCCACACTTTTCCACCGTATTTGTCCTGTTTTTTTCAGCTATAGAAAGCTGATAGCGATTCATCCATCGAGCGCGTGAACTTGTCGTTAGTTTAACTAACACGGAGTATAGCCGCATTCACTTGTTGTGCTGTGGAGGTCCCTGCACATCCACTCCAAAAAATTAATTATTAATTAATTAAAATATAATTAATATATTAATTATTGATTATTATTATTATTAATTAATTAAATTATTAAGTTATTATAATATTATTAAATTATTATTATTATTATTATTATCTATTATTAATATTTCAGAACCTACTGTATCTGGATTAAAGGAAAAAGCGAAGCAAGAACATCTAACCAATAATTCTAAATGGCCATGTCCATACTGCGGGAGTCAACAAAAAAAATCAGAATTAACGCGGCACATTTTAGTGAAACACAAATCGTTGCCCGACATTAAGACTGCCTTAAAATTTCCTCAAGAAAAGAGAAGATTGTTCTTCGATTTATTGAAAAAGAAGGAATTTGAGAAAAAGCTAATGAAGAAAGACTTAAAAATACGTTTTGAAATATAAAAAAATAGTGGAAAGACTTAAAAATAAAGAAAGGTCCTTATGCTAAAAATGCTCGGAATGTGGCAGGATTTTAATAACAAATGAATTCACTTCATAAGCCACATCTTCTTAGTTGATAAAAAATAGTCCTCAGATACTAAAAGAAATTTCCATATCGATAAACATCCTTGTTATTCATTTAGAAGATTGATAAGAATACAAAAGTTATCCATAAAGCAATCAAAGATTTGAATTTAAGAAAATAGACGAAAGTTAAGAAAGAAGAAAAAGATACATTAAAAAGATTATTAGTAATAATGGAATTATTATGGTCTCAGAAGTTAAAAATAACAAAAGAAAGGAATTCGTCTCTGAAATACCATTGAGAAAGTCACTATATTTGAGGAATCTGAATGAGATAATAAAATTGTTTACATTAACGAAAACCCAAAATACACAATTAAAAGAAAGACTACTGATCTACAACAGAGTCACGAACAATACAAAAACAAATATGCCGCATGTAAAATGAAACTTAATAATAAAATTATAGTAATAATAAAGCAATACTGATAAGAAAAAATTTAATGAAAAGCTAACAGAATAAATAAATAAAATTATGTAAGCATATTTTTTGTTTTGATACACCCACATATACCACTTTAGTTATATAAAATTACTTGTAATATATTACTTATATGCTCCGATATTGTAATTTCCGCGCAAGGAGTTAAAATATTCGATTAATGAATTCTTAAATTTGATTAGGGCTATTCAAAAAGGATGTAATCTTTCTAGACTGTAAATATATTTATAATTTTGATTAAGTACATATTTTTAAATAATTTTTAGAAAAGTCTGCTTTACGCGCTACTCTTAACAGAAGTAGGTTTGCCAGTGATCCACTCAATACACGCGTGTTTACGGTTAAAGAACAAAGAGGATGAAGTAGAAATTTGGAGACAAAGACGGCGAAGGTTGATTTGAAATTAATGAAAGACAAGAGTGATCAGACGACACCAGAAACAGGAGTCTGCAATATCCGATTAACGGCACCAACGACCACCAACCAGGGGCAGACAGATTCTCAAGGGTTGGATGAAAGGGCTACACTTGGAAGCCGTCCTCTTAAAGCTGGTTCTCGAGAAGGCCTGTTCTATCCAAATGCATTTTTGAGAAATTAATTATTTGAAATTAAAGTAGTTGTTGTAATATTGTTCATAGATGTGTATTTAGAATAAGAGGAGAAAGATGATAGAATAGAGAGTGCAAAATGAAAGGCGAGAAAGTGGCGATACCATTGAGAGACACTGGAGTGAATGGAGTATAACCTAACATACCATAACCTAGATTAAGAGGATCAAATCTCATCGCTCGGGTGAAGCTAACTTCCCTTATATATATAATATATATATATAATATATATATAATAAAATTATATATATAAATTATATATAATATAGTAGTAATATATATAAATAATATATATATAATTATAATATTACTATATATACAGATATAAATAATATATAATAGATAAATGTATAATAAAAATAATATAAATAAATATATATATAAATAATATATATAATAATATAGAGAAAGGCTTGAAAGTAAACGTGAGATAAGAGTAAGTATAATAGGTTGAAAATGAGTGAGGACAGTAACACCTACAAAGTAGTGAAAGTTATGTATTAAGAAAATGGATGAGGCAGCTGAACAAAGATGTACTAGAGTAATTAATATTTAGAGAATAATAAATGTGGAAATGAGAAAGAGGAACGGATGAATAGAGCAGAGTGTAGAAGGTATAAGATCTAAAAGTTCAATGTGTGTTCAGAATGGAACAAATCTTAGGGGTGTAGCTTAGAGTGTGAGAAGAATTGATAAAATGAGGAATGACGTATTAGAAGAGTTGTGTGGTGTGAAAGAAAGGGGTAATTGAGGAGAAATAAACGTGAAAAAGTAATGTTTGAGATGGATATGGTACATGAGTTGGAAGGAAAATGAAAATGGTAGATAACGGAATATGGTATAAGCGGAAATGTTATATAGTGAGCGAAGTTGGTGTATGAGGAACCGACTAGGCTGAGGAGAAACCGAGAAAAAGCTGGATTAGTCGGTAAACCGAATATGTTTGAAGGAGAGAAATAGATAGAAGATTATATGGATAAAGGCGAAGAAGAAAGAGGTGGTATCACAGAAGTTGAATTAAGACGGGGAGTTTAATGATGAGAAGGGATATCGGATTAGAATAGCGCCAACCTGGGCCAAAAGGAGAAATGACACCAATACATTACGAAATACTAAACTATAGAATAGAAGGGTATCCCATGGCGAACACCATGAAGGAACTCTAGCGATGGAATATTATATATTGAGAATGCGACGAAGTCTCAACTAAATTAAATAGGTAGCATGAGGGGGGGGGGTAAAAGTGGGCTTATCTTTTTATGCTTTTGTCCAATTACTTACTACTTGGCTTTTTTTTCCAGATGCAAGCTAACGCCACCTTACTCCCAATCGTTGGGAAATAAAAATGGAGGATGAGAGAAGATATATTATATGATATTATATATATATCATTATAATATATATAAATATATATATAGTAATATTATATATATATAATATAATATATATATATATATATAATAATATATATAATAGATAGAATATTTTTTTAGCATATATTAATAATATATATATTATTAAAAAAAGCAATCGTCGATTGCTTTGTATTTATATATATAACAACAGTAATAATAAATTACAACAATTTATATAAATTATAATTGATATAAATTTGGCCAGATAGATATTATGAGACATTATTCAGCTTAGTTACACATTATGTTAACGTCAATGCACAACCAAAAATTAATGTTGATTGCAGAAAATAAAGAATAGCTTATGTCAATCTCCAAATAACAAGCAATGTTAGATAAAGATTAGGGAAGTTTAATTTTCCTGAAGGCTAAGGGCAGTTTAATGATTTGCTAAAACTAATTATGTTTCTTTTTTTGGAATAACTGATTGAGAAAAATTGTGGTAAAGTGTTTCAAAGTGTTTATAGTATTTAAATAAATTCGTTTCTCGCCGCCAAGATATTTAGTTTGTCTCGTTGCTAGAAGAATATGTCTGACTAACTTAAAGAAAGCTTAACTATTCTTCAAGAAACTACTAATATAAAGTATTAATTAATTCCAAATACAGTAAAAGTCGTTACTATCGCCAATTTAAAGTAGGCTAACAAATTTATTAAACCCATAAAAACATTATAAAATTATGAACTCTGAATATCCGACACATCGACCTTCGTAGAAGAAAATCATCAAACGAAACTATTTTCTTAATAGTTAAAATAAAACACGTATCTTTCTAAATTATAAACTTTAAGCGATGATTAGGAAACGAAATGTTTAATAAACAAGAGCAAATGGCTGAAATATAAAAAAAGTGATTGATTTAGAAAGAAGACGGAACGCTCACCAGACGAAGGGCATTATGCCGTCCTTCCGGGGGGCAGACAAAATACTGCCACATTACAAGCTAATCACGAGGCTCAAAAGGACAAAGATGATACACACAAACTGCACGAGAAGCCCATGATACTCTCCGCGAAATAAAAGTGAAAATTGAATCTAACTTTGAGACATAACTTACAGAATAGGGAAAGCTATCTTTAGACTCCAAGGAAATAATTTGTAAAACCTTCTTTTTGTTGCCAGATTTCCTTATCACCCATAATTAATATAATATACCTCCCACAGGGGATGGACATCTGGCCACGATTTAGGGCAGATACCAGATATATACAAAATAGAAAAGACTAATATATATATATAATATAAAATTATAATATATATAATAGTAATAAAAAGTATATATATATAAATAATTATCAATATAATAATAATATATAATAAATAATAATATATATAAATATATATATATATATATATATATATATAAATTATTTACTTAAGGGAAATTTTTTACTAGCGGCCCCTGATGCTTCTTCCCCACTGGTCGACTATTCAGATTATCTCTATTTACAGAGGTTGAAGGTCTTCCAGCATCCATCACAGACAGAAGAGGGGGAGGATTAAAAACTTCTATCAGGATTTGGTAAGGGAACTTGAAAATTCCAATATAGAAAGGCTGGGGGAGCATATCGATTCGAATTTGAACGTTGATTTATCCACTTTGAGTCACTGGGAAATATTAAATAAATGATAAATAGATAAACTTCCAAGGGGGAATTGTTTAGATGGTCTAAACATACTGGTAGTCATGATTGAGAATAAATTGGGAAGTAAACCGGGAGCTGAACAGGTGCTGAAGTCATATGACATATCACACCAATTTTGCCAGTCAGGACGCCTCCTTTAGCCTGAACTCTTAATCAAGACTAACATTAAATCTTTTCTTGATTCATTATTAAATACCCATTTTCGTCTGAGTAGAGGTCTCCTGCCAAATCTCTCTCAAACATTAAGCATCGTTATTACGTTGCAACCAATCGGGGTAACCGGAAGTCTTCAGAAATTATCTCCGGTGAATTATTTGGAAGAGATTATCATAAGCTCTTTCAGAAGCAGATTGAAGAATCCCGAACTGAATTAATCTGATATCCAACTCAGGAGTAAGCGCTGGAGGTTTTGAATAACGGTTAATCAAAAGTCGTAATGGGAGTGAAAGAGGCAAAATAATAATTTGCACTTGAAAGTGTAGGATCCAAAGGAAGCAGAATTATAATTGACATCAGCAATATAATCAATAACAAAAATTGTTGGCAAAAAATCAAAAATAATTAAAAGAAGAACGCCATTAGTCACTGAATAAGAAAAATAGCATTAGGAAAACACACTATTAATAATCAACGTTCCCACAAATGCTCCAGTCCAAGAATATATAATAAGAGGAGAGTCGTTTGTACACAAATATTATTATTAATCAATCTCAGAAACATCCACCCCACATAATTTCGACACAAGGAAAGAAGCTATCCAATAAAATGCAAGTACACTGAGACTAAGATGAGACGAACGTTATGGCTGTATGCAACAATCTGACACTCAAAACGAATTGAACAAAATCTCTGGAGTGACTGTAATGAATGAATTAATAGAATGAACAATGTACATCAATGAAGGTCGCAAAAATAAATACGAGCAAACGAAAATAATTCAAAAACGAAGTATGTCAGGATTATAGACAACCATTTTCTGGAGCAGACTAGAGACCCATATTACTTTTACACAATCAATGCTTTAGTGTAGTATATTCTACCGTGCTTAAACGTGTGAGATAAAATTTAACATTGAGCACATATAATAAAAAAATTGTGAAAGGCTCGCGGATACTAATATAATGGCAAAATTGATTAAAAAACTTACTTGGCAGATATACCTCTTATATGAAAAATCATTTTGAATGGAATAAGTACAGGCAGAATGTGGAAATCCAGAATCCTTGTAGAAACGAATATTTGTAAGGGTTAGCCAGGATGGCCCAGATATTTGACAAGCTTAAATTAGGAATCTTAATGATCAATTTGGTTAAAATGATGGCCATTTTGAGAATAAAAATAGGATTCATTACAAATCATGATTCATAAAATAAAATTACAGCTAAATAAATACATTCCTTGCATCCTGATGAGAACTATTTTCATACCCAAAAAACAAGTCTAATTTTTTTTACAATCACGAGACTAATGGCCAAGAAAATGATGAGTTGTTTCTATACCTCATTCTAAAAAATTTAAAATTCTTATGCAAAATATTCTTTTGGAGGCATTGTCCTCAAGACAATAAAACTAGCTTTCAGCAATCATGAATATATCAATGATACACCTACTGGTCATTGCACTAAGTTGAAATAGCAGAAGCGACATATTCGATAAAACGGTAATAGTAAAATTTAGAATAATCTTGATATGTCTAAGCACTGGAGTTTTTAAAATCACGACTTGATAATGACGCCCAATATATACGCAGGCCAAATGCTGTTAATAATACTATTATCAAAGATTGTGGCCAAATAAACTTTAATTCAAAGCGAGCCATTTAAGGTCCACTATTCAAAAAAAAAGGACAAGTTCTTGTTGAAATTCTTTAAGAGATATTCCTCTTGTCAGAAGGTCCGCAGGATTTGTCTTCAGTTCTAAACGGTACAGGAAGTTATTTGGGAGAAACACTTTTCAAAGGGAAAAATATTTTTCCTTTAATAGGTGAAAAACCCATTGTAATGAATAATCTTGTATACGCGAGATTATTAGTACGAAAATTTGTTTACGTACTATCAAT
>JABUQX010108517.1:17500-21784 GCA_015478945.1 Trachelipus rathkii | reverse complement strand
GGTGGCCACTTCGTTCAGATTGGTGTTTAACGTTTCGCATTTATCGTGAAACGCTCGCATTTTTCATTTTCCGCGCTCATCAGGATTGGAGGAAACAGTACTAGTAACAACCTTTATATTTGCAGTGAGTGAAAAGGGTAACTGTACAAGGGATTATGCGAAGAGAATTAGCAGTTTATTGGGTGTTGTATAGCAAGAAAGATATATGCTGGTATTTTGATCGAGAAAGTGCGTCAAGTGACTGAAGGACTGATTTGTGAAGAACAAGTTGCGTTTAGGAGAGGTGGAGGATGTGTGGATCAAATCTTTACAGGGAAACAAATGATTGAGAAAATGAGAGAGAAGAAGAATAAATTGTATTTAGGTTTAATGGATTTGCAGCAGGCGTCTAATGGGATTAATAAGGAAGCTTTATGGCAGCTGTTGGTGATATATGTGATGGTGATAGGTCTCTGAATGTAATCAAAAGTACGTATGACGATAGTGAAGCGTGTGTAAGGATAAATGGTGTCGAAAGTGATTGGTTTAATATTAATAGTGAAGTGAAGGAGGGGTGTATTATGTCTTCTTAGTTATTCAATTTGTATATGGATGGGGTTATGAAAAAATTAGAGGTGGGGTTGCAGAAGATGGTGTTAGAATGATGGAAAATGGAAGAGAGTGGAGGGTGTCCTACCTATTATATGTGGATAATTTTTTTGGGGCGGTGAATCGGAAGAGAGTTTGAGAGGGTTGGAAAAGAGGTTTAGCAAGATGTGTAAAAGAAGGAGTTATAAAGTAAACGTAGATAAGAGTAAGGTTATGTTTGAGAGTGAGGACTTCTCGGTCAGAATTTTGTTGGGCCCAAAGGTAATCATAGCTGGAACAAAGTGTCAGGGGATTTAAATATTTAGGATATATTGTTGGATGAAGAGGAACGGATGATGCAGAGTGTAGTAGGAAAGTTGTGAAAGGTAGGAAGGTGGCTGGTGCAATTAAATAGTTGGTGGATGTGAAAGGAATATGTCTTGTTAGTACGATAGGGTCTTACTTGAGGATATGTTATTACCTATGGTAATGTATAGTAGTGAGACTATGGTTCTGGAATAAGAGGCATAGAACTAGGTGACAATGTTCAGATGATATTAGACAATCCCAGGAATTGCTAGTAGATGATAGAAAATTGCTCACAAAATGAGGAATGAACGTATTAAAATTGTGTGAGAGTGAAGAAAGGGATAAATGAAATAATAAATGAAATATGAATGGTTTGGTCATGTGGATATGATGGATGATAGTCGATTGATTAAGCGGATGTATAGTGATAGTGTGTTGGGAATCGACTGGCTGGGGAGCCAAGAAAAAGTGGATTGGGTCAGTAAGAATGTGAGATGGATGATGTGGCAGTTTGGAAGGCGAGAAAAAAGCATAAAAATGGGTGGGTAATGGCGATGTTTTATGAGGGGAGTATGGATTTGTGATCCCACCTCGGCCAAGGAAACACTACATTTACTAAGGACGATTCTCGGTGCGGTTTTTATTACATGCCAGTATCAGCTGAAGCAGTGTAAGAGTTTAAATATTTGGATACTCATGTTGGATGAAAGAGGAACGGATGATGCAGAGTGTAGTAGGAAAGTTGTGAAAGGTAGGAAGGTGGCTGGTGCAATTAATAGTTGGGTGGATGTGAAAGGAAATGTCTTACGAGTACGCTAGGAACGAGGATATGTTGTTACCTATGGTAATGTATAGTAGTATTGATACTATGGTCTGGAATAGGTATAGAACTAAGGTACAATGTGTTCAAAGATGGACAATCCCAGGTACTTGTTGGAGTATTGAAGGAGTAATTAATAAAAATGAGGAATGAACGTATTAAGAGTTGTGTGTGGTGTGAAGAAAGGGATAAATGAAATAATAAATGAAAGTACGTTGAAATTTTTTGGTCATGTGGATATGATGGATGATAGTCGATTGATTAAGCGGATGTATAGTGATGAGTGTGTTGGGAATCGACTGGCTGGTAACAAAGAAAAAAGTGGATTGAGTCAATCAAAGGAATGTGAGAGGAATGAGAGTTTGGAAGAGGCGAGAAAGAAAGAAAAACATAAAAAATGCATAAGGGTGAATGGCGGGTTTTTATGAGGGGGTATGGTTGTGGTCCCTCGGCCAAGGAAATAACACTACATTTACTAAATGCAAATCGGTGGTGTCCGTCGCGTCAGTGAAATTGGGGTATAATTTTCTGACTGCGGCAGTTCTCACTAATAGATATAAAGGGGAGTGTAGCGCTGGGCTTTCTTTCACCCCCGTCATATTCTTCACTGCTTCTCTATTTCCAGTTCATGTATCGCACCTTACACTGAGTCTTGGGGGTGAGGGTGGGCGTTGAAGATATATATATACATATATATATATATATATATCTTTGCCCTTAACATATATACTATATATATATATATATATATATATATATATACTCTATATATATATAACTATCACTAACCCTAGCTCTCACTTGTATTCTATCTCAGATCTTTGAAACCCTTCTCAACTCTCATTTCTTAGACCATCTGGAATCTCATTCACTTCTTTCAGATCGCCAGCGGCTTTCGGAACTCGAGGTCTACTGGCGATATACTTTCTATCTTACTGATTTATTTTCTGCCCTTAGGAGCTATGGGGAGACTTGCGTGGTGGCGCCTGACATATCCAAAGCATTTGACCGAGTATGGCACATGTCACTGCATACTCTCAAAGCTCCACTTCTTTCGAGTTTTCTTACCTTCTCTTTAGCACCCATGTATCTAGTTTTTCTCTCAAATCGCTCATCAAAACTTACATTATTGACAGGGCGCACCTTCTTTTCTGTCAATTGTGGTGTTCCCAGGGTTCTAAGCCTTTATCTCCTACTTTTATTCTTACTTAATTTTGACTGATCTTCTCCTTGCAAGCTAACTCCTACATCCCATGCGTGCCGATGATGGGCCTTTAAATTCACCGCTTAAATCTCAGTTCTGCTCTACCTTCTTTGCACTTCCAGTGCTCTCTCTTAATCTTCCAATTCTATTCTCATGAATCTGGATGGGAATTTCCGGGTCTGAAGTCGTCTCAACCTTGTGAAATTTAATTCTTTACAAACCCAACTTCTTACAAATCTCCCTCTAAAACACCTTCCAACTTTCCTATCTCTTTCTGACAGTTCTCTTGTCTCTCTCCTGTTGACATGTAAGTTTTTGTCTTGACCTTAGCATTATAAAAATCTTGGAAACCTCACATCACAGCAGTTGCTAGGGCGGCCTCAAACTGGGGAGTTCTGTTTAGACTGGGAGACTTTTTTTCTTCTCAGTTGCTCAGCTAGGGACTCAATCACCACCAGGTGTATGGAGTACTCTATATCGCCTATCTGGGAGGCTGCGGTTTTGCGGCTTTTGGACGGGATTCGAGGTCGAATAAGACTTGTTCCATTCTCCCACTTCTTGACCATCTATCTTTGCAGCACGTGTTTGGTGCTATCTCTTTCTACTTAGTACCACTTGGCATGGCAGATCTCGAGAACTTATGCTCACACGTACCTGCACTTACGGCATGCTAAGGGTGTATGTCCCCAGACATGGTTATTGGATATCAAACAGTAACTCAGGCTGGAGGCTACGCTGCAGGTGCTTCTTTCTTTCTACCTCTGTTCTTTGAATTTCTCTTCCATCTTCTACCAGCTGTTTCCTACTGGATTTTGTCTCTCGCTAGCTTGCGTCTGTGCTCATCTGCCCATGTTGCATTAGTTGGTGGCCCACGTGAACCCCGCGGCTTTCCTGCGGGCCAGAGGCTCTGCCCGATGAGAATGGTGGTGACAACTTTAGAAAAATATATATAACATAATATATAACCTTTTGTATATATATATATATATATATATATATATATATATCACTATATATATATATATATATATATATATATATATATATATCACTCCATATACTTGCATATATATATACTATACTATATACTTGTATACTACTTATATATATATATATATATATATATATATATATATATATCCCATATATATATATATATATATATACTGAAAATGGATTTGAAGACTAAGTTGAAATCATTTCTTTTTCAAATTCCGATAACTATTGCTTTCTCAGGAAACCAATGCCAGTTTATTTTTAGAATGAAACGAATTATTTTTGGTTTTTGTTATTAAAGCTTCACAAAATGTTTAGTTTTTAATTTTCGAGAAATAATTTTTCGTTTCCACTAATAAGTCATAAAATAAAAAATTTTTTTCAATTT
>JABUQX010108517.1:10000-15000 GCA_015478945.1 Trachelipus rathkii | reverse complement strand
TATAACTATATATATATATATATATATATATATGCATATACCTAATATATATATACCTATATACTGTATATATATGCTACCTATATACCATATATATATAGAAAGAATATGAATTTAAAACCAAAGTTTTATTTCTTATTGGAGAAGTATTTCAGGTGCCTTTTTACTTTCTGAGAAGTTTCCTTTCGTTAAGTGAGGGTTAAGATCTAATAAAAGCAATAAAAAGTTAAATGATAGCCTTAAATCATAAATTAGAAAGATACACTGACACAGCAACTTGCCAGTATTATCAAATAAGAAGACTAGTAATGGGACGTCATAAGATCACCATGTGGCTTTAGCAATTCCAGTGCGACTTTAGGATCTCTTTGTGAAACCTATAATGTGTGTCGAACGCGATAAAACCAGCTTGATCCCTAAAATATCAAATTTTAAATTTTACATCCAAAGCTTGTGGTTTGCAGGATTACTTTAAACTTTCATTTTACTATATGTAAAAGCAACGGCTTAGGAACGAATCAGTGAATGATTTTAGGTAAAAATCATTAAACTAAATAGTCATGATTGTTTGAATTGCTGATGAAAGCTTTTTTTTTTAATTGTTGGGATCAGAGACTATTATTTTATATATAGAGAATTTCACCTTCTTTATATCATTTTTATTTATTCCATATATTTATATATATATATATACTATATATATATATATATATATATATATATATATATATATATATATATATATATATATCTCTTCCTGTTACTTATATATATATATATATATATATACCTATATATATATATACCATATAACATATATATACATATCATATATATATATATATATATATATATATACCTACTCATATTCAGAATACAGTATGATGTAGTTTAATGGAGTGTCACAGAATTTTTGCTTCTTTTGTTTTCTTTTGAATTCAAAAGAGAAATAAGTCAAAATAAATTTAAGTTTAGAATATAAAGTAACACTTTTAACAACTTGAAGGCCTTAAAGAATATATATATATATATATATATATATATATATATATATATCTCCCCATATATATATATATACCTATATATATACACCACTGCCCATATGCTATATCTTACAGACACCACCTTTAATCCACATATCATATACACAATTTACTTATCCACACACCCCTCTTCTAGACATACATCTTATTGACATCTATCACTTATATTACAGTGTGTGGAGGAGGAAAAATTCCCCATCGTATGTACTGCGTGTCGTTGAGCAGCTGAAGAAGGTGTAGTAATTGGGATTTGTACCCACTACCACTGTATCCTTTGCCCAGGAATGCTAATACTTGCTGGAGAAGGTAGATGAACGTCGGAAACAGCCTTTATCTTGAAATTTATGAACCGTATGGGTACATGGAATGTCAGAGGGCGTAAAATGTTGAGGAGAAGAGAGGGAGAGAGGTGATGTAAAAGGGCAAATTTGATTTACTTGCTGTGATAAGCAGATGATGAAACGGTAGAAAATGAGTGGTACATTGTGTTAAATATTATTAATGTGTGAGCTGATGTGGAAAGTAATGAGAAGGAGGAAGAGTTTGAAATTCTGATGGGCGACTTGGCCCGTTTTACAGAGCCTGGAAGACTTTTGTTTGTGTGTGTGTACTGGTTAAATTTAAGTTTTGAAAAGTCAAGAGTATGATGTGGTTTTGACCTTATGATTCATCTGAGAGGGTAATGTTGAAAGTAGGACATTCTGGGATAAGTCTAAAGGATGATAATGATGGGGTGAATAGGATCTTCAGATTGATTGTGTTGGGTGTCCTTAATGGTTGAATAGGTGATCAATATAGGGATGGTATAACAGGTGGTGTGGTTTTTGGGGTATTAGGGAGAAAAATGAGAATGGTAGGAAGATGATTGATTTCTGTGAGGATAGAGGTATGTGTGTAGTAACAGTTTCTTTAAAAATAATACTTTCTTTAAACATAAGTATACTAGAGTTGGTGTGGTAGAGATGGTAATCGAAGTGGTTATGATTGATTTTGTGTTGGTTAAAAGTTGGATGTTAAATCGGTGAGTGGGTTAGGAAAGGGATCATCGGATCATTATGTTGTTTTATGTAAAATCTAAATTTGTGGGGGCTTGGATGAAAAGGAAGGTGATAAGCAGGAAGGGAAGTGGGTAGAATTACGAGTGAGAAGTTAAGTGAACAAAGTAATAAGGATAAGTATTTAAGAGTGCTCTTTTCTAAAATGGATTTGAATTATTGGTTTTAGATTTAGAAACTGAGGCAAATCTGGAGGAAGCAAGAAGGGAAGCAGTTGTTAGCGGTGCAAAGAAAGAAAAGCGGTGCATGAGCTAGAAGTGGATAAGAATGTTATGGTGAGTGGTGAATGAAGAGTTGATGCAAACGATGAAAACTAAAGGCAATGATAAGGGATTTCAAAGAAAGATGTTTTGGAATTATATAAGGAGGAAAAAGAAATACTAAAAGGTTCATACGTAGAAAAAAAAGGAGGGTAAAATGAATAGTTTGGAAGGGAGTATGAATGGGAGATTCTTATTTTTGGAAATAGTAAGCTGTTCTGGAAGAAGCCCGAAAGGTTAAGGAAGACAGAGAATAAGGAAATCTTAGGAAGAAGATGATTGTAATAGCCTAGGGATGGTGCTCATGTTGAAAATGGATGTATGAGGGGTGGCTAATGACGACTTAACACTTTAATCTACGCAAACATTGTTCCCAGTAGTAAAAAAGTGATAGTATGACAAATATTATTGGCTAGGTTTCATGGATGCCAAGAAGAAAGGAATGTTATTACACAGAAGGATGAAGGTCATTGGCAATTGAAGGTAATGGTAGAGGTGAGAAAAGTTGAAGATTGATTTAAATCTCACTGGGTATAGATACAATTACTTCTTGTTAGGAAATGATCAGGAACGGAGGCAAGAGATAGGTAATTGATTCGTTCAAAAGTTGTGTAGCACCAAAGTGATTATGACGGGTAGTTCAGGGTTGGAGGAGAGCAGTACTAGTAACCTTCTATAAAGAGTAAACCGAGAAAAGAAGGAAGGAGTGTAGCTTGTAGGGTTACTTGAAGGAATTAGTTTATTGGGTGTTGTATGAAAGATATATGCTGGTATTTTGATCGAGAAAGTGCGTCAAGTGACTGAAGGACTGATTTGTGAAGAACAAGTTGCGTTTAGGAGAGGTGGAGGATGTGTGGATCAAATCTTTACAGGGAAAAACAAATGATTGAGAAAATGAGGGAGAAGAAGATAATTGTATTTAGGTTTTATAGATTTGCAACCAGGCGTTCTAATCGGGATTAATAAGAAGCTTTATGCGCTGTTGCGTGATATATGTGATGGTGGTTAGTCTCTGAACTGTAATAAAAGTAGTTATGACGATAATGAAGCGTGTTTAAGAAAAAATGGTGTCGAAAGTGATTGGTTTTAATATTAAATAGCGAAAGTGAAGGAGGGGTGTATTATGTCTTCTTAGTTATTCCAATTTGTATTATGGATGGGGGGTTATGAAAAATTAGAGGGTGGGGTTGCAGAAGATGGTGTTAGAATGATGGGAAATGGAGAGAGTGGTGGAGTGTGTCCTACCTATTATATGTGGATAATTTTTTGGGCGGTGAATCTGAAGAGGTTTAGAGGTTGAAAGAGGTTTAGCAAGGTGTGTTAAAGAAGGAGTTATAAAGTAAACGTAGATAAGAGTAAGGTTATGTTGGAGAGTTTGAGGCGACATTTCTCGTCTGAAGTTGTTAGATGTAATCAGCTGGAAAACAAGTGCAGAGTTTTAAATATTTAGGATATATGTGGATGAAAGATGAACGGTATGGATGCAAGAGTGTAGTAGCGAAAGTTGTGAAAGGTAGGAAGTTGGCTGGTGCAATTAAATAGTTGGTGGATGTGAAAGGAATATGTCTTGAGTACGATAGGTCTTACATGAGGATATGTTATTACCTATGTGGTAATGTATAGTAGTGAGACTATGGTCTGGAATAAGAGGCATAGAACTAAGGTACAATGTGTTCAGATGGACAATCCCAGGTGCTTGTTAGATGAGAGAAGAATTAATAAAATGAGGAATGAACGTATTAAAGAGTTGTGTGGTGTGAAGAAAGGGATAAATGAAATAATAAATGAAAGTACGTTGAAATTTTTTGGTCATGTGGATATGATGGATGATAGTCGATTGATTAAGCGGATGTATAGTGATGAGTGTGTTGGGAATCGACTGGCTGGGAGTCCCAAGAAAAAGTGGATTGAGTCAGTAAAGGAATGTGAGATGAATGTGAGTTTGGAAGAGGCGAGAAGAAAAGCATAAAATGGGTGAATGGCGATGTTTTATGAGGGGGTTTGGTTGTGGTCCACCTCGGCACAGGAAATAACCCTACATTTACGAAATGCCATAGTGAGTGTCCGTCGCGTCCCGTGAAATTCTAGGGTAAATTTTTCTGACTGCGGCAAGTTCTCACTAATAGTTCATGTATCGCACCTTACCCCCAGTCTTGGGGAGTGAAGGTGGGCATGTTGAATATATATATATATATATATATATATATATATATATATATATATATATATATATATATATATATATATATACTATACTATATATATATATATATATATATAAATATATATATATATATATATATATATATATATATATATATATATATATATATATATGCTATATATATATATATATATATATATATATATATATATATATATATATATATATATATATATATATATATATATGTATATATATATATATTTATATATATATATATATATATATATATATATATATATATATATATATATATATATATATATATATATATATATATATATATATATATATATTTATATATATATATATATATATATATATATATATATATATATATATATATATATAAAGAAGATGATTTGAATAAATTCGTGTCATTTCACGCAAAATTTGACAATTATTTTACTTCAGGAAA
>JABUQX010108517.1:0-5000 GCA_015478945.1 Trachelipus rathkii | reverse complement strand
GAATCTGCTCAGAATAACGAAGAGGGATAGTGCTTTCGTAACTGATGAAATGAATGTGAGGGGAGTGTAGAGGGAACACTTCGAAAATCTGCTTAACATTGGCAGTAATGAAGAGGTGATAGTGAATGTGTGTGGGTTTGATTGTGCAAGAAGGAATAGGTATTTTGGGGATGAGGTCAATAGGAATGAAAAGGCAATAGGTAGAGTGAGAAAATTGAAGAATGGTAAATCTGCTGGTATAGATGAAATTACTGGTGGAATGATCAAGAGCGGAGGTGATATGGTGATTGATTTGATTTGGAAGTTGTGTAACAAAGCGTTTATGGAGATTATAGTTCTGAAAGATTGGAGGAGAGCAGTAATAGTATCCTTATATAAGGGTAAGGGAGATAAGGGTAACTGTAGGAATTACAGGGGAATTAGTATTTTGATTGAGAAGATATATGCTGTCATTTTGGTCGAAGATTTCGTCAAGTGACTGAATGACTGATTGGTGAAGAACAAGGTGCGTTTAGGAGTGGTAGAGGATGTGTTGATCAAATCTTGACATTGAAAGAAATGATTGAGAAAATAAGGAGAAGAAGAGTAAATTGTATTTATTTTTTATGGATCTGCTACAGGCTTCTAATAGGATTAATAGTAAAGCTCTATGGTAGGTGTTAGTAATATATGGTATTGGTTGCAGGTTTCTGAATGGAATATAAAGTATGTATGACGATAGTGAAGCGAGTGTAAGAATAAATGATGTCGAAAGTGATTGGTTCAATATAAATAGCTGAGTGAGGCAGGGAAGTGTTATATCTCCTTGGTTATTCCATTTGTATATGGATGGGGTTATGAAAGAAATAGAGGTGAGGGTGGCCGAAGATGGAGTTAGAATGATGGAGAATAGAAGAGAGTGTATGGTTCCCTACCTATTATATGTGGATGATTTGGTTTTGTGTGGTGAATCTGAAGAGAGTTTGAGAGGATTGGAATAGAGATTTGGCAGTGTGTGTAAAAGGAGGGGTTTTAAAGTAAACGTAGATAAGAGTAAGGTTATGGTTGTGAGTGAGGACAGTCCTCGGTGTGAAGTTATGTTAGATGGTGAGCAGCTGGAATAAGTGTCTGAGTTTAAATATTTAGGATATATGTTGGATGAAAAAGGAACGGATAATGCAGAATGTAGTAGGAAAGTTGTGAATAGCAGGAAGGTGGCTAATGAGATTAAATCGTTGAAGGATGTAAAGTGACTAAGTCTTGAGTGGGCTAGGGTCTTACATGTGGGTATGTTGTTACCTGTGTCAATTTATAGTAGTGAGACTATGGTCTGGAATAAGAGGTATAGGTAAAATGTGTTTAGATGGACAATCTTAGGTGCACGTGTTAGGTGTGAAGAATTAGTAAATACGAGGAATGAACTATGTACGGTTGAGTGGTATGAAAGGGATAAATGAGAGAACAAATGAAAGTACGTTGGGAATGGTTTGGTCATGTGGAAAAGATGGATGATAGTCGGTTGGTTAGCGGATGTATAGTGGTGAGTGTTCTGGGAATCGACCGGCTGGGAGACCGAAGAAAAAGTGGATTGAGTCAGTAAGGGAATGCCTGGAGGAAAAAAAATGCAAATTTGGCAGAGGCGAGAAGAAAGGTGTATAATAGGAGTGAATGGCAAGGTTTTGTGAGGGGGTATGGTTGTGGCCCACTTGGACCAAGGGAAGAACCCTACATTTACGAGATGCATAGTGAGGGTCATCGCGGTCCCAGTAAAACTCTAGGGTGAATTTTTCTGACCGACGAGTTCTCACTATAAGGTATAAAAGGGGCGGTAAGGCTGAGCTTTCTTTTCGGTTTGCGTCATTATCTTCTTGGGGAGAGAAGGTGGCAATGAATATACACACCTTACCCCCTAGTCTTGGGAAGAAGGTGGGCAATGATATATATATATATATATATATATATATATATATATATATATATATATATATATATATATATATATATATATATATATATATATATATATATACCGTTTGTATGTATGTATGTATGTATGTATGTATGTATGTATGTATGTATGTATGTATGTATGTATATTATATAAAGAAGGTGGATTCAAATAAATTCGTGTCATTTCACGCAAAATTACCAATTATTTTAGTTCAGGAAACGTACGTTTATTCGCAAATAAAACGAATTATTTTTGCTTGATTGTCAGGTTCACAAAATGTTTAAATTTAATTTCAAAACATTTTTCGTCTCGTAATAAATTTATGAAATTAAATGGTTTCAAATTTATGTCTCCAGAATTATTATTTTTTTGAGAATATTAATCATAAAAAAAAGAATTTTATCATGTAGATACTAAATACACATTTTTTTTTTTTTGTTAATTTCGTATAAATTAAAGTTAATGGTTATAAAACTAATAAATTAAAAAAGCTTTTCAAACTTTTCAAAAAAGAATTTAAATAATAATTATATCAAAACAGAGCAAAAAGTGTCCAAATTTTATCAGTTCAATAATGTCTATGTCAAGAGGGATTGTAAAACAGATATTTAACTTTCCCATTAAAGTCTCTTTCTCATACCAATTTTTATCAATTTTTTACTATTTTCTTTTTCTCTTTCACACTTTCTTTTAATTACATCTTTTTATTCATTACGTTTTACCTTATTTTTCATTAAATCAAAGCAAAGAAAATAATCCATATTAGTTCCTTCGATTTTACTTAAAATTAATTAGTTTTTACTTTTAATTCGAAAGACTCATTAACTAAACACACACACACACACACACACACACATATATATATATATATATATATATATATATATATATATATATATATATATATATATATATATATATATATATATATATTTCTCACCTTTCTCACCAAGCGCCTCCGTGTAGGGTCATCCCCTGTCGTTTGCAATGCTTCTCCACAGGACCCTCTCTTCGTACAGTCGATGTTCCTCCACCTGATCCAGCGTCCATCCCCTCTTCGCCACAGCCGCCGCCACTCCATCCTTCCATCTTTTCCTTGGTCGTCCCGCCGGTCTTCTACCTGCAGGCTGCCATGCATAAAATCTAGCCGGGTATCTCTCTTCATCCATCCTTCTGATGTGTCCATACCATCTCAGTTGTTGTCTCTCGATCAGATCCTCCACCGCCTCGACCCCCAACTCCTCTCTTATCTCAGTATTCCTTCTTCTCTCTCTTCTGGTCACCCCCACTATCAACCTCAACACCCTCATCTCCGCCGCCACGATCTTACTCCTTGTTCTAGTTGTAAGTGTCCACGACTCTGACCCAAACAAAAGTACCGGTCTCAGAATCGTGGTATAAATAAGCGTTTTAACCTGTCTCGTCACATGTCTGTTTCTCAGCAAGGGATACAACTGACCAACTCCTCTAGAGTAGTTCATTATTCTTTCCTCTATTTCACCCTCCATCATTCCACTGCTGTTTACCGTAACTCCCAAATACTTAAAGTTCCTCGCATCTTTTATTCTTTCCCCACCGATCTCTATGTTTAAGTTCTCTCCTTCCCTAGCTATCTTCATCACTTCAGTCTTTCTCATATTCATCCTCAATCCCCTCCGTCGCAGCACCTCCTCCCATCTAATCAGTACTCTCTGTAACGTCTCCCTGTCTCTTGCAACTAGAGCAATATCGTCCGCATATGCCATTACAACAATCTCCTCCTCCTCCTCCACCCCAATCTCTCGCATACACTTGTCCATATACAGGATGAACAACAATGGTGACAACACTCCTCCCTGTCTAACACCTGTCTTCACTCCAAACCACTGTCCTATCCCATACGCTGTCCTAACGGCACTTTCACTTACTGTGTAAAGTCCCCTTATCACTCTAATCAACTTGGGTTCTATCTGGTAGTAACGATCCTCGAGTGTCTCCCAAAGTTTTACCCTAGGTACACTGTCAAATGCCTTCTCTAAATCCACAAAAGCCATATACATTTCCTTATCCCACTCCCAGCTCTTCTCTATCATCATCTTCAGAGAAAATATCAGATCCGCGGTTCCTCGTCCGGGCCTGAATCCATACTGTGCTTCATTCAGCTTGTCTTCGACTCCCGTCCTGAGCCTTTTCTCCAATATCCTTTCATATAACTTCATGGCATGCGGCAGCAACGATATGCCCCTATAATTGGAACAGTCGCCCCTATCTCCCTTTTTGAACACCGGGCATACTATCGCCCTGCCCCACTCTGCAGGTACTCTCTCCACTCTCCAGAAATAATTAAACATCTTCAACATCCATCGCATTACCTCACTCATCGCATTTGTCCACCGGCAGCCTTCACATCCCTGTACTACTCCCATATACATTTCTTTATATATCTATATATATATATATATATATATATATATATATATATATATATATATATATATATATATATATATATATATATATATATATATATATATATATATATATATATATATATATAAAATGTTGATTTTTTTTTCACGTGAAATATTTATTTTTTTAATTATAACGTTATTTTTATTTATACTGTTATTATCATTATGAGTGAAATAAATAAGGATTATTATTAAAATAAAAATATTATGATGATACGTATTTTATAAAATATAAAATAAATTTTCCTTTCTTAACTCAAACAAACCCAAACAAAATTCTTCAAAAATTTCCTCAAAGTGATTGTCTGAGCTTTAAAACTTTCTCAATTTTTTGTTTCTTTCCTGTTCAAGAACTTTAAATGGAGGGACTGAGATAAATTATACAGAAAAATTTCCATTATCGTCCTTAAAGATAATTTTTATTAACATAGCTTTCTTTATTCCTATCTGTTTATTATTATTATTATTATTATTATTATTATTATTATTATTATTA
Source organism: Trachelipus rathkii (assembly GCA_015478945.1). NCBI lineage: Eukaryota > Metazoa > Arthropoda > Malacostraca > Isopoda > Trachelipodidae > Trachelipus > Trachelipus rathkii. The sequence continues at coordinate 124 of JABUQX010108517.1, read as the reverse complement.
TTATTATTATTATTATTATTATTATTATTATTATTATTATTATTATTATTATTATTATTATTATTATTATTATTATTATTATTATTATTATTATTATTATTATTATTATTATTATTCTGTATTG
>JABUQX010108516.1:0-18216 GCA_015478945.1 Trachelipus rathkii | reverse complement strand
GGAGAGAGAGAGAGAGAGGGGAGAACGCGGGAGGGAACGAGAAAAGGAAGCAGCAGAGAGAGAGAAGGAGGAGAAGGGAGAAGGAGAGGGAGGAGAGAGGAGAGGAGAAGAGGAGGGAGGGGGGGGGGAGAGCGGGGAGGACTGATGGACGAGGAGGGGGGAGGAGAGAAAGAAGCAGGACAAGGATTTGGAAGCGAGACAGAGGATTGGAAGCGGGACAAGGATTTGGAGAGCGGACAAGGATTTGGAAGGGGGGGGGTGAGCGAAGTGAAGAGAAAGGAGCGGAGATGAGGGAAGAAGAGGGGGAGAGGAGGGAGGTAAGAGCAGGGGGAGAGAAGGAGGAAAGGAAGAGTGGGGGAGAGGCGAGGAGGAAGGGAAGGGAGAAAAGTGGTATGGGGGAGAGGTGACCAGAGAGAGGAGGGGAAGAGAGGAGAGGTAGAGAGAGAGAGAGAGAAGGAGGAGGAGAGGCGGTAGGGAAGGGGTAAGGGAGGGGGGTAGAGAGGGAGAGAAGTGGAAGGGAGGGGGAAGGAGAGATGAGGAGAAGAACGAGAGAGGGAGCGAAGAAGAGGACGAGAGAGAGAGAGAGAAGAGAGGAGGAGAGTGAGGTGGAAGAGGTGGAAGAGGTGGAAGAGGACCATTTCGTCAACAATTCGTGAATAACAGATAAGAGGCAACACCCAGGCGAGCAGGAGAAGAGAGCAGGGAGACGGGAGAGAGAGACGAGAGAGAGAGCGAGAGAGGAGGAGAGAGGGGAGAGGGGAGAGAAGAATGAGAGTAGAGACGGCAGAGGACAGGGGGGAGAAGAGAAGAAGGATGATGGGATGAGTGAGAGACTGGAGAGAGAGAGATGCGGAGAGAAGGAGAGGTAGAAGGAGGAGAAGAGGAGAAAGGTGATGAGAGAGGGAGGGAAGGAGAATGAGATGAGGAGGGACAGGAGAGGAGGAGAGACAGGATCCGAGACGAGAGAGCCTCGACGACAGAGAACCTGAGAGAGAACTGAGTGAGACTAGAATGAGAGAGAGGGATCTCTGCGCTGAGAGTGGGCCCCTACGCGTCTGAGGAGACGACCTGATGAGGAGTCTAGAATGGAGGATGAGTGAAGAAGGAGACGGCGTGGGATTAGAAGAGAGAGGTAAAGATTTAGAGACCGCGAGCGGAGCGAGGAGAGTGGTACGAGAGTTAGAGAGGAGCGACCCAGAAATGTGTATGCTTGAGTGAGAAGAAATGAGAGAGAGAGATGAGAGAGAGGAGAAGGGGAGAGAGAGAGAGGGGGACGAGAGAAGAGAGAGGTGGCATCAGGGGAGGGATGGAGGGAGCTGTAGAGAGGGGAGGGGGGGAGGAAGGAGAGGAGAGGGAGAGAGAAAGAGGGAGGGAGCAGAAGTGCAAGTTGAGGGAGGGAGAGAGAAGAGGGGAGAGGGAGGAGGGGGAGGAGAAGGGGAGAGAGGAGAGATGTTGGAGAGGGCGGGGGGTGGGAGGGGGAGGGGATGTAGGGGGGGAGAGATGTGAGGGGAGGAGGGGGGGAGGGAGAGGGGAGGGAGGGAGGGGGGGGGGAGACGAGGAGGAGAGGAGAAGAGGGGAAGGGAGGGGGAGGGAGGAGGAGGAGAGAAGGGAGAGGATAGAGGGAGGGTGAGAGGGGAGAGGGAGAAGTATTATGGGAGTTGGAAGGAGAGTGGGGGAGGAGGATAAGAGGAGGGGGGGAAGGGAGGGGAGGGGGGAAGGGAGGAGGGGGGGAGGGGAGAAGGGGAGGGTGGAGAGGTGGAAGGGAGGGGGGGAGATGGGGGGAGGGAGGGGATGGAGGGGGGAGAGAGGGGGGAGAAGGGAAGGGGAGAGAGAGAGAGGGGGGAGGGGAGTAGAGGGCAGGGGAAGGGGGGGGCGGGGAGGGGAGGGGGGAGGGAGAGGGGGGGAAAGGAGAGAAGGGGGGGAGGAGAGGGAGAGGAGGAGAGGGGAGAGGGAGGGGGAGGGGGGGGGGGGGAGAAGGGGGAGGGGGGGGGAGAGAGGGGGAGAGGAGGAGGAGGAGGGAGGAGGAGAGGGAGAGAGAGGGAGAGGGAGGAGGAGAGGAAGGAGGGAGAGGGAAAGGGGAGGCGGGGAGGGGAAGGAGGTGGGAGGGGGAAGAGAGCACGGAGGGGGGGAAGAGATGGAGGGGGGGGGGAGGGAGGGGAGAGAGAAGAGAGGAGAAGGGAGGGGAGGAGGGGAGGGGGAGGGGGGATGGGAGGGGGGGAAGGGGGGGGAGAGGGGGGGGAGGGGGAGGAGGAGAAGGGAAGGAGGAGGGGGAGGGGAAGGGGGAGGAGGGGAAAGGGAGGGGGGGAAGATAGGAGGGGGGGGGGGGGGGAGGGGGGGGCGGGAGGGAGAGAGGAGGAGGAGGATGGGACGGAGGGCGGGGAGGGGAGGGGGATGGGGGGGAGGGAGAGGAGGAGAGGTGGGAGGAAGGGAGGGGGAGGAGGGGGGGAGGGAAGAGAAGCGAGAGAGGAGGCGGATGCGAGGTGAGGGGAGGGAGGGGAGAAGAGAGAGAGAGGGGAGGGGGGGGGAGGGAGAGGTGAAGGGGGGGGAGAGGGCAGGAGAAGTGACGGAGAGGAGAATCGGAGCGGTGCGATGAGACGGCAGCGAGCGTGACGAAGTGGAGAAGAGCTGCATGAGACCACACGGGAGACGAGAGAGAGAGCGTGCGCCGGAGTAGTTTGACGCGGAGGTGCATCGAGGAGTGGCGGAGAGAGACAGAGCAGTGAGAGGAGAGGGGGGAACGATGGGAGGGATTGATGAGTTCGTAGGTACTGGAGATGACATTCTGTTCCTGTCGATGAACGACTATTGAGAGGCTGATCGCGTATGAGCCATGACTGGGAGCGATGTCCAAGAGGCGAGTTCGGACAGAAGGAGAGAGAGGAGGGAGAGAGAGAGAGAGAGTAAGTCGACGGAGGAGAGGAGAGAGCGCACGCCTACGGAGGAGGGGGAGGAGGAGAGAGACGAGAAGAGGCGATACTTTGTTTGGTAGAGAGATAGATGGGCAGTTTGAGTATCAAAATGTGGAGCTTGAACGGATGGAGAGAGAGAGAGAAGAGAGATCTGAGAGAGAGATGAGAGAGAAGAGAGAGAGAAGAAGAGAGAGAGAGAGAGAGAGGAGAAGAGAGAGAGAGGAAGAGAGAAGTAGAGAGAGAGGAGAGAGAGCGAGAGAGAGAGAGAGAGAGAGAGAGAGGAAGAGAGAGAGGAGGAGGAGAGAGGAGAGAGGAGAGGAGAGAGAGAGAGGAGAGAAGAGAGAGAGAGAGAGTGAGGAGGAGAGAGGAGAGAGAAAGGAGAGAGAAGAGAGAAGATAGAAGGCAGAGGGATCCTATCGTGTCTAGTGTTCATCTTCGAGCAGACAAAGGGAGAAGGAGAGAGGAAAAAGGGAGGAAGAAGAGAGAGAACGAGAGAGAGGAGAGAGAGAGAGGAGCGGGAGACAAGAGAAAAGGGAGAGAGAGGGGAAGAGAGAAGAGAGAGAGAGAGAGAGAGAGAGAGAGAGAGAGAGAGAGAGAGAGAGAGAGAGAGAGAGAGAGAGAGAGACTGAGGAGATTGAAGATAAGAGAAAGAAAGAAAGGAAGAGAGATACTTTTTTTCGAGATAGAGACAGACAGAGACAAGAGAGGAGAGAGAGAGAAAGAGAGAAGAGAGAAGGAGAGAGAGAGAGAGACGAGAGAGAGAGAGAGGAGAGAGAGAAGAGAGGGAAGAGAGAGAGAGAGAGAGAAGACGGACATTTGCGGCAGAGAAAGAAAGACAAGAAAGAAAGAGAGAGAGAGTCGGAATTGGCACTTTTGACTGGTATCGGAATCGGCATCGGCTGGAAATTTGGAATCGTTCCTATTCATATTATATATATTATATATATATAATATATATATATATATATATATATATATTATATATATTATATATATATAAAGTATATATATATTATATATATATTATATATATATATATATATATTAATATATATATATATATATATATATATATATATTAATTTCAATTAAATAAATAATTTTGAAAAGAGATTTCAGAAAATATTTGATTTTCTTGAAGATATTTACTTTAAATAAATAAATACATTAATATTTTGACAATTATATTTATTTCCTTTTCCGAATTCGTTTGATATATTATCAGAGGTGGGCCTGCAAATTTTAAACTTTAGAGCTCAAACGCAAAAGCGCAAAGTGGAAAAACTTAGTCCGCAAGCGCAAAAGCGCACAATTTTTCATAAAAATTAGTCCGCAAGCGCAAAGCGCACATGTCCGCAAATCAAAATTTTTTTTAGGAAGCACAAATTTAGGAGCGCAAAAAAAATATAAAAAATAAAGCGCAAGTATTTAAAGATGAATTATTTTTAAATTTTAATTAAAAGATGCAAATATATATAACAAAAAATGAGAAAGATTTTAATCTTATTCAATTATCTGTGATCTTCCTCCTCGCTCCTCTCGCATTCTGAAAAGAGTCATATTCCTTTTCATAAAGATAAAGTTTTCAAATTTGCTGGATGCCATGACTTCCCTCTTTGATCTTTGAATCTCAGAGCCATTGGACAATAAACAACCTCCCACCGGGCCGCTGAGCTGGGTTAATGGGTATTATTACTTAATAACAAAGTCCATCCAGACAGGACCTCCTGGTATTCACACAGAAACAGGTTCCTAGTGAGAGGGGTACTGTGGTGAACATTTACTGCAGCCCAGCTATCCAAGATTTGTCCCTACTTCTCCAGAGGTGTCTGCTGGATATATGGGCCCTTCAGTTTCTGAAATATTTAGAAATTATATATAAATATATATATATATATATATATATATATATATATATATATATATATATATATACAGTATATATATATATAATATATATATATATATATAATATATATATATATATAATATATATATATATATATAATATAATAATAGTATTTATATATATTATATAATATAATATATATATATATATAATATTATATATATATATATATATATAGATATATATAGTATATATATATATATTATATTATAATATATATATATATATATATAATATATATATATATTATATAAATTACATACAAGAGATGCCTTAAAGTTTGTTCCAAATTATCAAAATAACTCACCGTAAATGGGTCACTTTCAGACTCAGTCCAGTCATCTTCAGTCCCTTGATGTTAAGGAGTAAGACTCGATGCCAATTATTACACTTATTTCCTCCAGTATCCTGGTCTTGACAGCTTGGCACTTCCCCTCATTTAACCTACGTGCTACCACTCCCGAGTTTGAAGTAAGGATGCAGGGCTGTTGCCATAAGCAAATCAAAATCATCAAAGATACTGCTGAATCTCGGTTCAAAGCAATTTTCTTAACATTTGTTTGCCTTTGGTTGCTTTAGCAAGTAGTTGACTAAGTTTTTGGTATAGTTAAATTTTTCCACCTCTCGTTGCATTTCCCCGATCTTGTCCTTGAGGAGGAAGAGATTAGGCAATAGGACCCCCGCTTACGCATTCTTCTCTTCCTGCAACATATCAAGCCTAAAAGTAATAGGCGTCATTATTTCGATGTACTCCGCAATTACCTCCTTAGCACTTTTATTATATCCTGGAAGACAAGGCTTTGCTCCATACAAAAATGTTGATTGATTTGTATCATGCGACCATCAAGGTTCTAAAGCAGGTCTTTTATAATCGTATAGGGAGTCCCAGCGAGTAACACTTGGTGTTTTAAGCTTTGTTCCCAACTCCTTCTTAATTAATTTTTGCAGCAGTTGTAGTTTTACTGTTTTGGGCATTCCACAATTCCTATGTTTTGGTAAGTGTCTTATTAAATGAATTATTGGCACCAAAGGACCAGCGAGGAACATTTGAAACATCCTTAGTAGCCAAGATGTTTAATGTGTAGGAAATGCGACGGCGATGTTTAGTTTAGGCTAAGTGCATCATGTTCTTCAAGCAGAATTTTCTAGCTGGAGAGGTTTTTGTCTGCAGAACCTCTGTGTCACTAATTTGCTCCATCTCTTCACGCGTAACCACTATTCTGCAATCGCTACCTGTTCTTCTTCCTCTTCGTCACCCGTTTCTGCATGAGCATCCACCCGAAAGACTGCACAGAAATTTGCACCGTTATCTGTTGATAATGCAGACAACCTGAAGATATGATTTTTTAATTTAGTTTTTCCTTATTCAATTTTGGATTTAAATTTTTTTCAGCATTACGTTATTATTTCATATTGCATTTTTACTGGACCTTATTGCTCATTGCCAAATGTTGATGAATATCCGTTTAATATTGTTGGCTAGACTTTGCTGGTATGGAAAAACAGGAAACTCTCACATGCAAGGCGACAGCTTCCCTCTCTTCAAAATATTCAAATTAATTCAGTGAACTGTCATCCCAAGAAAACTCTCTGCTTGTTGTTTCCCAGTTCCAGCTGTCTGCGGTTAGCCACCATAGCTGACCTTATGATAATGTTGCGTTAAACCAGCCTTCCCTATTATGCATAAGACATCAAGATCCCTCATCACTTTTCTTCTGGAAGGGAGGTGGAAATCAGAGTTCAGGTAGGACAGGAATTCGGCAAAAACTCAGACTCCACAATGTGAATTGGCCCAATAATCAATGTAGCAGAATCTAGAAGCAAAAATATTTTATGAGAAATGATATTAATGACAAATTGAAACTTGGTATTTCAAATTCGAAATTTTTTAATGGACTGTATTCTGTTAGTTTTTTAACCAGTTAGTTGTGACCACCACTTATTAGTTAAGTACTTAAAAGAAAACACTAACTTATAAAGCAACTCAAGAGCTCTCTTCTGTTTAAATATTTTCGGCATAGACTGGAGAATGATGGTCTGACGCTTTTTGCTGGGTGTCTCACTGTCTGTTGAGCAGCTCTGGCCTCGCTTTGACCCTCCTTCAATTGCAGTACATAGCTCTGTGTGCAAAGAAGGATTTTCTATAAAAAGTTACAAAACTAAAATCATTATTAATGTAAATAAAATATATGAATATTTAATGGGTGAATGAATACATTAAAGACAATAAAATTCAATAAAAGTATGCGGTTTGCTGATAAAGTTACTTTACGATCAAATATGTGTTGATTTAAAGTCAAAGCTGAAGTTTTTTTTTTTACATTGAGAGCATTCAATCTTTCCCTTGTACATCACTCTATTGCTCTTAATATACTACTTCTCGCTCTTGACAGACCCAAAGTACTTAATAAGATGGGGCCATAGGTGCTCCAAGTCATCTTGGCTGCTTTGTTTCATGGGAAGTACAGGCAGCATCACACTCGATAATTTCAAGAGTTATATTCTTTTTTTCCTTTAAGCGCTTATTCATATCTGTTTTATCCCAATTTAAACACAAAAGCACTAAAAAGGTTTAATCGCTAATCACAAGTAGCTAACCAATAAACTTAGTAAATTGGCAATAATAATAATAATAAATAATTATTATTATATATATATCATATAATATATATATATATATATATATATATAATATAATTATATATATATATAATATAATATATATATATATATAATATATTATATAATATATAAATATATAAATAGACTATATTATTATATATTATATATATATATATATATATATATATACATATAAATATAAATATATATTATATTTTACATGATACAGGGCCCTTTTCAAAAGGAGGGGGCAAAAACAAATAAATAAATTAAAAAAAAAAATTACAAAAAGAAAAACAAAAATTTAAATAAATGGAAAGTAAACCCACCCTGTCCCTTGCCTAACGCAATTCCCTCAGGTGGGCGCAGACGCTGGACTTAAATAGAAGGAAGATTGATATTGCAGGAAAATAGAGAAGGAAAGGAGTTCCACAAAACAGATGTGGCTGGAGAGAAGGAGGTACCACAACAATTGATCCTCGAGTCTCCAATATTCACACAATTTTCATGAGAAAACAAGGCACCACTTGTGTTACGAGTGGTGGAGGAATGCGAGAGGTCAATTCTCTCGAGCACATGCCGTTGTTACACCTATAGAAAAGAGATAGGGCACCAACGTCACGACGCAGAGAAAGAGGGTCAAGGTAGTCAGAATGAATGGGACAGTTTATAAGCCTCTTAGCCTTAGCTTCAACTCTATCCAAAAGGAGGATGGAACCGGATCCACCACAAGTGTGAGAACAGTATTCCATACAGGGGTGAATAAGACCTTTATATATATATATATATATATATATATATATATATATATGCGCAAATTTATTATATATCGATGTTATAAGATATAATATATATATATATATATATATATATATATATATATATATATATATATATATATATATATATATATATATATATATATATATATATATATATATATATATATATATATATAATATATATATATATATATATATATATATATATATATATATGCGCAAATTTTTTAGATAAAGCGCAAACGCAAATTATTTAGATAGAGCGCAAATTTGCGCTTTTGCGCTCTTTAAAAAGTTGTCGAGCGCAAATGCAAAAGCGCACATTTTTAGAAATTTCTCACAAACGCAAAAGCGAACATTTTTTTTACCTAAAGCGCAAATTGCGCTTTACGCTTATGCCCCCTCTGATATATATATGAAGTGGCAAGAGTAGTGGGAGAGTTATTTCTTTACTCCGCCACTTCACGTGTAGTAGTTGTCACTAATTCTGCAGTCCCCGGGTTTGCAGGCGGAAGAGCTCGGCCTCTTTGTAGGCGGAAAAGCTCGGCCTCGTCTATGCAGGCGGAAGAGCTCGGCCTCTTTGTAGGCGGAAAAGCTCGGCCTCGTCTATGCAGGCGGTAGAGCTCGGCCTCTTTGTAGGCGGAAAAGCTCAGTCTCGTCTATGCAGTTGGAAGACTTGGCTTCTTTTAAAGCCGGAGAGGGAGAGCCAGGCTTCTTTGTAAGCCAGAGAGGGAAAGCGAGGCTCCTTTGTAAGCCAAAGAGAGGAAAGCCAGGCTTCCTTGTAAGCCGGAGAGATAGAGCCATGCTTCTTTGTAAGCCAGAGAGGGAAAGCCAGGCTTCTTTGTAGACTGGTTAGGCAGTCCAACTTCTAGTAGAGAGACAAGGGAGTCCAACTTCTTGTAGAGCTTCTTCCTGGCTTCGTAGGTCGGATCTGGTAATTCAGCTTATTGTTCTATATTAGCAAATTATCTCTTTAGAGATAAGCGCTACGAATTATCTCTTTTAAAGGCTAATAAGACAAAAGCGAAACACCAGATTATTTATTTTTAACGAAAAAGTTGTACAAAGTTATAATAAAAAAGATTATATAAATAATAATCAAGTTTTTATACAAATATTATTAATATTTACATTTGACAAATTTATAACTTATTTTTATTTTTATTATAATATTTTATACAAATTTAAAAAAATATATATTTTATGGACTAACTTTTATAAAAATGGATCATTGAAAATATCATAAACGAAAAATTGTCGAAACTCCCGATAGATAACGATGTTAGGGAGAGTTAATGGAAAGAAGACCCGGATATTAACTGTTAACAGAGGTCCCCAAACCACCCAATAAATTTAGAAAGTGAGATCAGAAACTAAGACAGCGTCGAAGATCAGAGACTAAAAGGAACTGTCAGTAAAGATTAAATGAATTAATTCTAATAGAAAACTTGTACTTAACTTGTACTTAACAATGATGTACTTCATACTCCCTCAATCATTATTCTCCAGAATAACTATAAGGTTAATATTAACTACCTACACCGCTGTTAATGGTAGAATTAGTGTATCTCCTAACGGTAACTACTTTTATTACCTGAACACTCTCAATTTCGGCCTTCCGCAAAAATGAACCTTCGGTAAGAATCTATGTACGTGATGCTGAAGATTCCTCCTTGAATGAACATGGTCAGGTTTGATGAATCAGGGGAAATAAAACAAAACGTTTAAAAACAACGTTTATTATAATTAAATTAAGGGGAGGATAATCTAAATTGTCGATTTCTGAGTATCAGTTATCAATCGGTTTGGTCTAAATAAAGACCAAAACCTAAGATCGTAAGTTGAAGTCGTAAGGTCAAGTTCAGTTCAATTCCATTCAAATTCAGTTCAAGAGTAGGTATATCTACAAAGGAACAAGAACTGAAATGTGTGTGTGTAAAGGATGCAAATAGATAAAGATCACTCAACTTTGTTTTCTGATGGAACAGCAGTCCCAGTGCTGAATTGAATAGTCTGCTGTTGTGGTAAAAGATCCAAGTTATGGATGGAGACGCAATTAAACGCCCAGCTGGAAATCGGGCAGTAAACCTCAGCACTAAAATTCGCAGTATGCAACAAAACTGAAACGGCAGGCAATATGCCCCGGCACCAAAACCTGATGAAATAAAATAGGCATATTGTAAAATTTTGTGCTCCATGACAGAAAACATAAAAAAGGATATAAAGCATGGCTTCAACTTACCCTTGGGGATTGTAGAAACCTTCCACAAGGGTTGTTTGAAAGAGTCTTGAGGAAGACCGGAGAACTGCTGCAGAACTGCGAAAAAGAGAAGCCATAAGCCAAGCCATACAGAAATCTCAAATGGAGCACACACACCTCTAAAATTATAAAGACATTAAGTGTATGAACATAGTAAAAGTAATATCTTACTTTTACAGAGGTGTTAATTCCTTGTCCACAAGGAATCCTTAGAGATCGACGGAGATGTGGTGAAGGGACAAAAATAAAAGTGGTCCACTTCACAAATATAATACAAGTTCCTGAAAGTGACTACTTTACTTATATAATCTCCTAAAAAACACATGATTAACAGAGTGGGAAGAAATTTATGATTATAAATATAAAGACATAAATGGATTGAAATATATTTATAAATACACTATAAATATTAGTGATGCACAATTCAGAGCTATAATTAGTGATGCACATTTCAGAGCTATAAATATTAGTGATGCACATTTCAGAGCTATAAATATTAGTGATGCACATTTCAGAGCATAACCGGGGTAGAAGTAGGAGCTACTGCAGCAACCCCTACATCCCCCCGCACTAAAATTACGCCCCCACTCAAATTTCTTATAATCATAAATTATTTGAAGCCGATGATCTGTTAATGAGTGGTAGGCGGCGGCGAAGAGATGTGATTAAACCAAGAAATAACTAAAACTCTAAAACTGAAAGAACTGATTACATCCTTATCCACACACAACCGGAAAACCAAAATTTGTGAAACTGAAAACCAACCGCATATGTGCAAATGTATATGCAAACTGAAAACTGTTGTCTGTTTAATGATGCAAAGGAAGAAAACGTGCCCGACGGGGTTGAAGCACGAGTTCCTCTTCTTCGATAAATTTTTTTATCGAGTTGAGAACTAAAGATCGTCTACAATCAGATAAGGAGCCATAATCATACTTCTCCAACATCATCCGCATTTCCAATCGGATTTGGTCATGTTGTTGCTGGTCGGAACCACCCAGCTGAGAACGGTATGATAAGGGTGTAGACGATGTAGAAGAAACAGACGGGTAGTCAGACAGATGACTCGAGGTTGATGGGTACTCCGACTGTGGAGTCGTATAGGCTGAAACGGAGTGAGGCCACGGAGGTATAAAAGCTGATGGAGGCAATCCAGTAAAAGGAGCCGCACCCAACCGCCTCTCGATGTTGGTTACAGTTCGAGAAGTAGACGGTCGAGGTGGTTCGCTTGTTGATTGGATGGGTTGTCTCCTTTCCTCGCTTCTGGTTGATGTTAGAGTAGATGGTCGACGGCTGGTTCGTGAGTGAATATCACGACGGCGATCAGAAGGCCGTGGACGTGAAGGACGGGAAAGAGCGTGGGAAGTGAAAAAACTTCTATACTTCCGCATGAATTGTTCCAGGAACAAACGATTGGCATGTAACCCATCAGATAGCATCGGAGATTGAAGATACATCTGTTTTTTCTTAATGTATCGGAGATGAGGGGTGTTTTTATACTCCGGAATGTTTCGTTTGGTTCCATAATAGTAATTAAAAACCTCACTACCGCGTAGAGTGGTCTTATCAGTCCACTTATATCGAAAATATGCCAAATCTTCAAACAGGACGAAGGATCTGATAGAGTGTTCTCTCATTAACCGAGGGGACATGGAGTCGTCATCTTTGAGGTGATCGGCAAAAGCTGGACCCCATGCTTTAGTGATCCGCTTTTGGTTAAAGACGTACATGTCTTTAACCGGAGGAATCATGAGGTAAACTTTGACCCTCGGATTCTTCTTTTTGGTTTTCGTATTTGATCCGATGAGGCTTGGGTACACCCTCGACTGTAAAGTTGACCACTGGCTCAAAGACTGTTACTGTCTTATCTCCATTAGAAATGGATTTCTTTTGCCAAGCCAAGGGTGTAAGTGCCCATATAAGGATGAAGTCAACGTCGGGTTTCATGAGGGTTTCGATATGGGAAGGACAGTCGTGGATAGTCCGACCCGAACCATAATCCACCCTTACATGAAGGTTGAATTGTTCTCTGAGCAGCTTCTTCTCTCGGCGGAGCAACTCCAATTCGCTGGCTCCAACTGCTAAGAGAGTCTTCATACTGCAAAGAGAATTACAGGGGCTTTATTATTTGCATCCGTGTAAGTGATAACATAATAATAAAGTAAATCTTGTGTTTCGATTCTAGAAATATTTTGAAATCACAAATTCCAGATTTAATATCGGCTCTTTTTTAATTATTTTATTTAAGTCCGATTTAATTAATTTTCTAGTTAAATAATTCAATTGGTCAATAAGCTATAGGCTCAATTTTGCTTTGCAATTGTAACATTCCATCATAAAGCTGATATAATAATATTTACAAAATGTTTATAATAAATTATTTTTACAATAATTTAATTACTTTTCAAGAAATATAAATCATATTTTAAATACTGAAATACTGAATTTACAATGTCTGATTTTTAAATCATTTTTACAAATTTTAAAATTAATATGCACATAATAAGTGTCGGTGTATCAAATTGAAAAATGTGTTGAGTGACAAAAGAACATAACAGTTGTTGGCTTATCATAATTGTCGTTGAATACCACGAGGGCAATCTTCAACTCAGTAAACGGTAAATAAATATGTTTTTATGAACTAAATTTAGCCTAACAGGGGGAACGAAATATTTTATATTTTTTTTTACAATTTATATAATAAAATTAAATTAAAATTAAAATATAAATAAATTTCTACAGCCAACAACAACGTTCCGAAAAGATTATAGGCAAGTATTCAGTGAGGCTGAGATGAATGTAAAGATTCTACAGTGTCACTGAATTTGTCTGAAGCTAATGTAATGAAAGAGAGATGAAATGAGTGCATGTTTCCGCATCCGCATTTCTTTTTCCGCAAGTCCGCATAGCCGCATGCCGCATGGCATCCTGCAAATTCCACCCTGCACCACCCCATGATCATCCCCTCCCAGAACCCAGGAAGAACGAAGGAAAACTGGAAAAATGATGAGGAAGAGAGCGAAATACCACAGGAGCAAGTGTTCAGTTCAGCGGACACCGGCAGATCCTATTGAGAAAGAAATTGATGAAAAGATAGAAAAATCTGAAGACTGTTAACTGTTTATCTGAAAAGGCTAGGACGTGCTAATGTCCAAAGTGGTAGGCATCAGATAATTGTAATGTATACCACCTAGACATTTAAGACAACAAACATTGTTGACGAATTGGCTTCCAAAGACAATGGGATGTTTGTCATTATAATAGACGCACACCATAACCTTAAAAAGGTCACAGAAGGCATCAATGACCTCTGGAATGGGCAATTGTCCAGGAAGCTGTAGAAGACGTAACTTCTTTTGCACGTGTCTGCCCTGTAACCGATATTTATGTGGACGTTTCCGAAGTTCTTCGCTGACAACTGTTCGCAGTTCCCCATGTTGATCCGATGAACCATAAAGAAACATGGAGAAACAACGATATAATGAATCGCCACCTTCCGCTACTTCCAAAACGAAATATCCAGATGGGATAAAATCCACAGAAGGCGGTACAGAAAGATCAGGATCCTGAGGAGAATCCGACGAGGGATCAACAGGTGAGCGAGAGAGGGCATCGGCTACAACATTGCTTTTGCCAGCAATATGTCGAATTTCGAAGTCGAATTCATATAACTCCTCCATGGTGCGTGCTAGTCGGCCATCGACTAGACTCATGTTCTGTAAATAAATCAGAGGCATGTGATCAGTAAAGATGATGAACTTGACTCCCCGCAGAAAAGGTCTCAAAGACTTTACTGCCCATCGTAAAGCTGTTAGCTCTTTATCTATGACTCCGTAGTTCCTCTGAGCACCGTTAAAGGTCATAGAAATGAAAGCTATTGGTCGGCGTTCATCATTCTGTATTTGCGAGAGACACGCCCCGGCGCCAATGTCGGAGGCGTCGACATGAAGTTCCATTGGAGATGCAGTGGAGTCGTAATCTGGAAATCCTAGCAAACGGGGGTTTACCAGGGCCTGTTTTAATTCCTCAAAAGCATGTTGACACTCCGAGGTCCACTTAACTGTTTTACCCCCCGTTTGGCAGGACAACGGTTTACTGATCTGGGAGCAATGAGGGATATGACGGCGATAAAAGTTCACCATCCCTAGAAACTGGCGAAGGTGTTTCACCGTAGTGGGTACGGAAAACTCCAATGCTCCCTGTATATTCTTATGTAAGGGCAAAATCCCTTTGCTGGAAATGTGATGGCCTAAAAACTCAACCTCAGTTCGACATAACTTTGTCTTGCTGGGTTTAAGTTTATAGCCATTCCTTTCTAAAGCAGAAAGGACCCGTCCAAGGGTGACAAGATGGTTTTCAAAGCTGTTACTGAGCAAGATGATATCATCTATATAAACCATCACCTCGGACCACGGCAACTCGGTCAGAGCAAGCATCATTCCACGTTGGAATGTCGCCGGACCGTTCATTACACCGAATGGCATCTTAAGAAACTCGTATTGAGCAAATGGTGTGGAAAACGCTGTCTTCTCAATACTGTCCAGTTCCATTGCGACCTGGTAATAACCTTTTATAAGATCTATAGTAGAGAAATATGTGTTACCATACATATTGTAAATCATGTCGATAAGGTTAGGCAATGGGAAAGAATCTGGTTTTGTCACGTTATTGAGCTTGCGATAGTCTATGCACAATCGTAACGTGCCGTCTGGTTTTCTGACCGGTACAACTGGAGCTGAATAAGGAGATCTGCTTGGACGAATGAGGTTTTGTTCCAATAGATCCCGACATTGCTGTTCGATCTCCTGAGCCAAAGGGCCTTGGAAACGTCGGACAGGAATTCGGACAGGTCTGTCGGTCTCTAGCTCTATGGAATGTGTGATGTTAGTGGCTACACCAACATCGTTGTCACCAACGCTTAGTGCGGCCTGGTGATTTAACAAAACCGTAATTAAATCTTTTTTTCTGTTTATCCGTTAGCTTTAAATCCGAGATATGAAACTCTTCTATTAGACGATCTGCAGTCCAAGCAGATGAAACTGATTCGTGGGAATCCGATTCTTGGGCCACTTGCACTCGCAAGTTGTTGATTTGTAAATCCGAGTCCACAGATAAAGGAGAAAGACGACCGACAATAGTATTCTTACGAATATATTGTGGTCGATCAGAAGGATTAAAAATAGCAATCTGAGGATTAGAAGAATTGAGGTCCACCACACCAGGAATAGGAATAAGAGTAGGATGTTCCCTCCCTTGAAAACCTACTAAAACTGAAGGTGTATCTGGTGGGCCTGAAATGTCCAAGAATCGGCAAGAATGGGGAAATACTGTAAGAGAATTTACCGAAACACAATTGAAGAAAGGCCTGTTAAAACAGTAGTCCTTAGCCACTACCTCCATTCTCTGACCCGAACGATAAACTAACTCCCTACGAGTTAAATCAGGGAGAAGGTTATGTTCCCGAAGAGTAGCAGCGCCGAGAACGATAAATTCGGGCATAAGGTCGGCAGGAATAATAAAAAATAAAGAAGGTGGAACTGAGAAACCATTCTCAAAGAAGATCGGAAGTTTGAGGTAATGTTCCACAGGAACAGCGTTCCGCCGTTGCAACCCACTGATTGCCCTTATGCCCTCCTCTGAAGACGATAAAAGTTCGGCATAAGGAAGTAAATCGGCGACTAAAGCAGAGCTTATCAGGCTTATGCCTGAACCGCTATCAACCATGCAGCCGTAAAAACCGGAACTATCCGGACTGAAAGCCACACAAATTACCAGTGGATCGACCTTAGCTGAACTGAGATTTACAGGGATCGTCCTTAAATCTCCCTCAGCCATAGTCAAGCATTTGTTTGACTGGACAAGTGGTTTTTGTTGAATCTCTGCTGCTGCTGAAGGTTCTGCCTGCCTATTGCTATGACTATCGCTACTTCCTATCATAAGGCTACTCGCTACAACTGATACTACTGGTTCCGTATGGGAACTACTACTACATACTACGTGAGAAGAAAGAGAGTAACTATCTCTATTACTATCACTAGCAGTCAGTATAGTGTCAGGAAGAAAAGTCTTTGTGTCAGGTAGAAGGGTCCTAGCACTACTGCTATCGACTACTAAGTCTACGGCTACAGGAAAAGTGCTAGCACTACTTCTATCACTATTTACTATATCTACTAGGGCATTATTGGTATCAGTCACGAGCTGGACTTCATTCTCCACTGGAGGGCTCATTTCCGTGGAGACTTGCAGTTTAAAGCTCTGGCTTGTACTGCTTCTGAAGGACCTATGCATCGGCCTTCCATATGTGACTTATGGCACCAGTCGCACGGGTCTAAAAACTTCCGTTGCGGCCTTGGTGAGTCACGCATGTTAGTCGGTGCTCTGTGTGTTTTGTCCGCGCTGGGGGAATTATGTTTCCTGTTTGAACCAGAGGCCTGTGGTGATTTGTTTTTTCTGTTATTTGTGGGCGACCTCTGTGTCCTTTGTGTATTGCGCGGTGGTGTCCTTTGAGTACAATTAATTCCGGCATGTGGGCCCCGGCAAAACGGGCACACTTTACCAGAATTTAAAGGTTTTGTACGTGTAGGGGATCTGATAGACCTGCATTCATTCCTTACATGCCCCCTCTTTCGACAATAACTGCATACCCCCAAGTACTTATAACATTCATCCATCACATGCCCAACATTCTCACAGTAATCACAAACGAGATGTTTTCTGTTAGTGTTCTCGTTGTGACGTGTCGGAGTGTAAGTGTTTTGGGTCTGATTGCGTCTGTTAGTGGATGAGGGATAATAAGATTTATTGTTATCGTTACGAGTACTCTGTTGGCGGGTATTGTTGGTTTTAGGTGGTTGTGGCTGTGCATGTTGGGATTGTAAAACCTCCGACCAACCTGGATTAATGACATCTATTCTGATCGTCTCGTCTAAGTCTTGTTTAGGCTGATCCGGAGACACGTTAAACCGACTGTTAGAAGAAGCGGCTACATTCTTCCCTTTATCGTAGTCTCTAATGTAGGTGTCAGCAAGGCTTACTATTTTCCGCCATGGCATACGAATATTACTATCTTCTTGCTGTGTGATATATTCTGTTATCCGTTTCTCGACGTAAAGAGGAAGACTCAGAAGGAAAGCTGTACGTAGAGAATCATGTTCTCTCATGTCTAGCCCACGATAGGCTTTCTTTGCGAGATGTTCCAGGCGAAGAGCGTACATTCGAACGCTTTCACCGGGAGTCCTGTAAGCTGAATGATAAGCATTGAGCTTATGTGCGTCTTTCCTTTTCTCCTCTTGCTGGTACCATGTTAGAAGTGTTTCTTTAATAGAACCGTAGTTTTGGTCATCTTTAATTAAAAAGTTGTACAGCTGCAGGAACGAACCTTCGAGTTGCCTGCCTAGTAGCCTTAACCATTGATGAGGTGCATTTGGGTAGTTAAATGAGCAATACTGCTCAAAGTCAGCAAAATAACTGACCAAATCCTGATCAGCCTCATATTTATATTTTCCTGGCTCAACCACTTTGACTTTCCGGGAATTCTTGGCGATTTCAGCCAGATAGAGAATAGATTGTGACATTAGTAGCATGTGCCGCTCCAAAATGTCCAATCTACTTGGTGCTAAGATTGAAGCTGGCTCTCTATTATCTGCAAGAGAGTAAATCGGCTGTGGTTGAGGAGGAACAACATATGACCAGGTATCGATAAGCGGTACGATACCAGGCTATTGAACTGTTATC
>JABUQX010108515.1:10000-12552 GCA_015478945.1 Trachelipus rathkii | reverse complement strand
GTTCCTTGCATTGTTTTGTTATTTATTCCTGAACTTCCTTCAAAACATAAGAAATTATAAAAAAAATCCCTTTATATCGAGGATCTAGATACCCGATACCAGAGGCTAGTTCTTGAGTTTCTCTTAGGAAAATTTGAAGGGCCGGGTTGCTAGCCTGTCGCCCCCTTGAAGAAATCTCTCTATATATATATATATATATACTATATATATATATATATATATATATATATATATATATATATATATATATATTATAACTACTATATAGTATATATATATATATATATTCTCTATATATATATATTAGAGATGGAACGAATATGAAATTTTTATATTAGCGTAGACAAGTATTTTTTTTATATTAGCTAATACGAATATTATAAAACCCATTCTTCTTATGTTTCAACATAAATATTAGAAATCATTAAGTTGACTACTTTATATTGCATCAATATTATTTCTTATAAGAGCTTGGCCGTAGAATTAACTACGTTTTCAGGATGTGGGACATGGGCCTAACTCTTACAGTGCTCCCACCAACCTATTGGAACCGCCCTTTGGAAATCAGTTTTTAAATTTTCAATATTGAAACCCTAAAATTGGTAAGCTATATTTGAGGAACAATAACTTTTCTGCTCGTTTCGCTGCGAGCCTAGGACGTTTTTCATCAAAAATAAGACCAGCACAGCTAAAACGGAGCTAGCTTGCAACACTTGAGGGGGGCAAACAAGATATGACCTTGCTAATACAGCCATATTAAGATACTTATTCATATGGTTTTTTCACCATTTAAGTGGATTATCCTCCAGAAGAATTCTTTTTTCGTCTAGATACATCTGAATGTTTTTTGAAATTTCCTGAGATAAACTTTCCTCTTCGTCATTATTAATAGAAAAAATAATATTGCTCATGTCTTCTGATAGAGTTAAGTTAGTGGAAGTTGAAGGCTTGTTTTTCTTACGTAAGGTTTCTTTTGTTTAAGATTTAGGTTGTGCCATCTTTCTACTTTGAATGTGTCAGCATTTTTTCCCATCGACACTTATTTTTCTATAACAGTTTGACGAGTAAATAGCTTTGCTTTATACCTAGGGTTTACTACTGTAGCTGTAGCATATCAATCGTTATTTTCCACAAAACCAAACTTACTTGTAATTTCTTCGAAGAGAGTTTCTTCTATTTGCATTTCTCCCTATACTTTGTGTGATGAAAGTATTTTTAACTGATTTTTGCGATAATATAAAAAATTCATTTTGTATTCGGGAAAAAATTTCTAATGCGAATATGAATACGAATAACAAAATTTTGCGAATATTCTCGAATACGAATACGAATATGAATATTCGGTTCATCTCTAATATATATATATATATATATATATATATATATATATATATATATATATATATATATATATACGTATATAGATTTATAAAGAGATTATTGACAGTGGAAAACTGATAGACTAACAAATATTAAAATTGGAATAGAAAGATTTACATAATCAGATAAATCTCGGATTAAAAACAAGAGAATAAATGATAGCAAGTATTATTCTCACTAGAATACATATTGTAAATTTTTATTAGACAAACGATAAATCTCTCTCTCTCTCTCTCTCTCTCTCTCTCTCTCTCTCTCTCTCTCTCTCTCTCTCTCTCTTTTTTTTTTTTTTTTCTCTCTCTCTCTCTCCTTCAATTGATATATAGTCTAGTGAGATTTTATTTCTCATTTTTTCTCTCATACTGTTACGAAAATCTAAAATCTTCTCTCTCTCTCTCTCTCTCTCTCTCTCTCTCTCTCTCTCTCTCTCTCTCTCTCTCTCTCTCTCTCTCTCTCTCTCTCTCTCTCCTGTTGTAGTAGGAATTGCACCCACTCAAATTTACGACCATTATAAATCACAATATTTAATAAACAAATGATTTAGGAAATGATTTACGTAGCCGCCTGTTTGCTTTGTTTGCTTCGCCTCTTACTTTTGATCATTCCACTTAAGGTAACAGCTTTGTTTCAAGATATTTCAAGATATATCTCAAGATCAGCTTGTTTGCCTTAGAATTTAGTGCACGCACATTTTCCTAGATGATTTTAAGTTTAAGCTTGTGTTGTATGTTTTCAGAGGTTTTTGATCTCTTCGCATTGAATATTATAAGATGAGTGAATGTTTTTTTTTTACTTTTATTCAGTAAACACACACCCTTCGGTAATTTATTGAAACTCATGTTGTATGTAAGTGTTCATGATGTTTTCGCATTGCATGCTAAGTTTGTAAGTTTTTTTGTGTCGTTTCTCAGTGTTTAGTAGTGTAACACATTTTGCCAATTATTTTATCTCTAGATTATTTGGCATTGTTTGGTGTGCTATGAATATTTTTGTATCATGTGTCATGAGGTGAATAAGTGTTTTTTTGCCTTTATTGGTGCTTAAGCATATGTTGAATGCTTTCGTTTATTCTCGATCTCCTCGCCTTGTTTATGAGATGGATGAGTCCTTTCTTTCTTTTATTCCATGTTCAAGCATTCTGATAAGGGATTTTAGATTAGTTCTACTTTGAA
>JABUQX010108515.1:0-5000 GCA_015478945.1 Trachelipus rathkii | reverse complement strand
CAACAAACAAAAAAAACTGTTCGTTTTTGAACAGTTTTAGGGTGAAGACATACCATTTTTTTATTGAATTTTCCATTCATACTAGAAAGCAACTTCAGGATTTTTCAATTTTTTTTGCACAAAAATACTCCAATTTAGTGTGGTAATAAAATTTAGTTAGACACCTTATTTGAAAATTTGTTTTTTAAAAAAAATTTTTTACAATCTCTGAAAAGTACTTTTCAAAATTTTGAACAGAGAATAGTCAAACAATGGCTGAACCACCTTACGTTCTACCAAAACATTTAATATAAACGTCAGTTTGTTTACACGTTTTATATGGGAGCTTGGTACCAAATTTGAAAGAAAAAAAAATCTGTTCGTTTTTTTTAATGGAATTTTTTTTATATCTCAGTGTTTAAGCGAATAAGAAAACTTCATTATCAAATAAAACATTTTAAAAACATTTTATTTTTAAACTGCCAAAAAAAATTATGCTCATATATATAATATATATTATAGATATATATAATATATATATATATATATAATATATTTATATTATTTATTTTTTTTATTTTATATAAAAAAATATATATATATATATATATATATATATATATATATTATATATATATATATATATATATATATATTATATATAAATAAATATATATATATATAGCGTTTCCAAGCAACCTTCTATTGGTTTAAATAAGAACAGTTTCAAAGCAATGATGTCGAAGCAGGTGACTTGAAAACTGTTCCGAGATGTCTTCTTTTTTGGAGAGGCGGATCGGACTAGTAAGTAGTAAAGCCTTCCTGTACATTGTCAACGGCGACGCTCTTGCGTGGTTCGTGTTCCTGCGCGAGGAATTTTTTTCGTCTCTTATTATTGCAAATTTCTCCAACGAGCATGTTGTTGCGAATGTCGGGCCAATCGTTGACTTTGTCGGCTGCCTCTGTAACCCATGACCACCCCTGAAGAATGCCGTGTGCCCAAGAGGGCGTTCCAACCACCCTTCTGTGAATTTAAATATGTAGCAAGTTTCAAAGCAGTGATATCGAAGCAGGAAGATTGAAATCTTCCGAGATGCCTTCTTTTGAAGAGGCGCATCGACTAGTTGTAAGCCGCCTGTACATGTCTTACGGGCGACGCTGTTCGATGGTCGAGTCCTGCGCGAGTAAATTGTTTATTCGTCTTATTATTGCAATCTGTCGCAACAAGCATATTTGCTGCATATCGCGTTCCTGACTTTGGTCGGATTGCTCCTGTAACACTATGAACACCTCTGAAGAATGCCGTTGTAGCCCCAGCAGGGGTCCAACCATCCTTCTGTGGATTTAAATAAGTATGAGTTTCAACAGTGATATCGAACAGGAGATTTGAAAAACTTTCGAGATGCCCTTCTTTTTCTGGGGAGTGGATCGACTAGAGTAGAGCCACCTCTACATTGTTCTAACGGCGAAGCATTTGTCGATGGTTCGAGTCCTTCGCGAGTGAAATTTTTCTTCTTATATTGCAAAATTGTCGCAACAAGCATCTGGCGCATGTCGGCGTATGCTTACTTGGTCGGTTGCGGGCGGGGCGGCCCCGCGCGCTGCTGCTGTAACCAGGACACCCCAGAAGAATGCCTTGTAGCCCCAGCAAAGATTTCCATCACCCTTCTGGGAATTTAAGTAAGTGTCGAGTTTCAAAGCAGTGATATTGAAGCAGGAGATTTGAAAACTTTCGAGATGCCTTTTTTTCTAGGGAGGCGGATCGGACTAGTCTGGTGAGCCCTCCTGTAATTGATTCTAACGGCGACATGTTACGATAGTTCGAGTACTGGGGCGAGCGATTTTTTTCGTCTTATGCAAATTGTCCTAGAAGCATGTGTGCGCCTGTTGGCTTCCTTGGACCTGGTCGGTGTCCTGTTTACCATTGAGCACCCCTGAAGAATGGCGAGCCCCAGAAGGAGTTCCAACCATCTTCTGTGGATTTAATAAGTATCGAGTTTCAAAGGCAGTGAAATCGAAGCAGAAAACTTAAAAAAACTGCAACGAAATACCTTTTTTCTGGGCGTGTCGATCTGACTAGTGGTTAACCCTTGACATTGTCTAAACAGCGACCCGCTGTTGTCGATGGTTCGAGTCCTGGCGTGAGTAAATTTTTCTTCGTCTTATTAATGCCAAATTTGTCGCAACAAGCATTTGTGCCCATATAGCGTGGCCTGACTTTGGGTTGCTCCTGTAACACGGGAGCAAACTAACAGAATGCCGTTTAGCCCCAGCATGGGTTCCAACCACCCTTCTATGCATTTGAATAAAGTACCGAGTTCAAAGCAGTGATATCAAGCAAGAAATTTGAAAACTTCCGAGAGCTTCTTTTTCTGGGGAGGTGGATCGAAATAGTGATAGAGCCTCCTGTACATTGTCTAACGGCGACGCTGTTGTCGATGGTTCGAGTTCTGGCGCGAGTGAAATTTTCTCGTCTTTTATTGCAAATTGTCAACAAAGCGCATGACCCATGTCGGCGTTCTTGACTTTGGTCTGTGGCTCCTGTACACCAGAGCACCCGAGAGAATGCCATGTAGCCCAAGCAGTGTTCCAAACCACCTTCTTGGATTTAAATAAGTATTCGAGTTTCAAAGCAGGATATCGAAGCAGGAAACTTGAAAAACTGTAAAGCTGCATACCTATTTTTTTGTGTGTCGGATCGACTAGTAGGTGGAACTCCTGTACATTGTCTAACGGTGACGCTATTGTTGACGGTTCGAGTCCTGGCGCGGAGTGAAATTTTTCTTCGTCTTATGATTGCAAATTTATCGCCACAAGAATGATGTTCCCATGTCGGCGTGGCCTCACTTTGGTTGGTTGCTCCTGTAACGCGAGCAAACTAGCAGAATGCTGCGTAGCCCCAGTAGGGGTTAAAAGCACCCTTCTATGGATTAAATAAGTACCGTTTCAAAGCATTAGTGAAATCGAAGCAGGAGACTGAAAAACTGTTCCGAGATACATCTATTTCTGGAGTGCAGATCGCGACTAGTGGATAGACCTCTTAAGATACATTGTCTAATGGCGACGCTGTTGTCAATGGTTGAGTCCTGCGCGAGTGAAATTTTCATCGTCTTATTATTGCCAAATTATTCGCAACAAGCATCTGTGCCCATGTCGCTTGGCTTGACTTTGTTGCGTCGCTCCTGTAAACCGAGCAACCCATCAAAATGCTGTGTAGCCCCAGCAGAAGTTCTATATATATACTTTATATCTTACCTCTGATTCCAGACCATAGTCTCACTTACTTATACATTGGCACAGCGTAATAGCATACCGTCATTGTAAACCTAGGCATACTCAAGACTTATTCCCTTTGCATCCACTAAGGATTTAATTGCACCAGCCATCTCTCCCATTCACAACTTCATACTACATTCTGCATCATCCGTTCCCTTTCATTCCACAATATATCCTAAATATTTGGAACTCGACATTGTTCCAGCTGCCCTCTCCATCTAACATAACTTTACACACAGAACTATCCTCACTCAAAAAACCATAACCTTACTCTATTCTACGTTACTTTCAAACCCCTCCTTGTACACACCTGTCAAATCTCTCTCTAACTAATCCCCTCAAAGTATTTCAGATTCGCCACACTAAATTAAATCATCCGCATATAATAAGGTAGCACCCTCCACTCTCTTTCATTCTCCATTACTCTACACCATCCCTTGCTACCTCACCCCACCTCTGATTCTTTCAAACCCAATCCATATATATATATATATATATATTATATATATAGACTATTATTATATATATATATATTATATATATATATATATATATATATATATATATAAATTATATATATATATATAATATATATATATATATATATTATTAAAATATATTAATATATATATATATATATATATATATTATATATATTATATAATATAATATATATATAATATATATATATATATTATATAATATATATGATATAATATATAATATATATATATAATATATATATATATATATTATATATATATAATAATATTATATATATATTCTTTTCCAATTGAACAATTCAAGGCTTTGATATATTCTTTAACAACCCAAAAGAAAAATAATAATTATTTTTCTCCGCTCCGGCTCCAAGTCCGACATAGTTTCTGCACTGTTGAGAATTGGTGCAGTACTGTCTGGCCAATAAATTTTCACTACAAAAAAATAGTTTTTAAAAAATTTATGCCCAGAATTCCGGTTCCGTTTCATACTTCGGGCTGCGGCTCCAGATCCGGCGATGGATCTCACTAAAGTTTCTGCACTATTTGAAAATTGTTTAGCAGGTCTTCTGGCAATAAACTTTCACCAAAAAAAATAATTTATAGGAACAAAATTATACCAGAATCCGGCTCCATTGCGACTCCTATCGGATCCAACTAAGCGTTTTCTGCCCTATTGGACTGTTCAGCACGTTCTTCCGCAAATAAATTTGCATCTAAAAAAAAATTTCTTGGAAAAAGTTTATAAACAGGATCTGCTCTAACTCGGCTCCGCGTTCCGACTCCGGATCCGGTCGACTAAGGTTTTTGAACATTTGAAATTATCAGGCAGTCTACTGCAATACATTTTTCAACTAAAAAAAATTCTTGAAAAAATATTTATAACAAAAAAAGGGAAAATTTTTTTTTTTTCCGTAGTTTCCGAAAAAAAAAAAAAAATTTTTCCCGACTCGGATCTCTGACTTCCGATCCGGATCCGGATCCATCAAAAGTTCCTGCACTTTGAAAAATTTTCAGCACATCTTCTTTCAAAAAAATTTTTCACCTAAAACATATTCTTAAAAAAAATTCATACCCAGGACCGGCTCCGGGTTCCGATCCGGGTTCGGCTCCGGATCCGCTTCGGATCCGACTAAAGGTTTTCTTACTAATGTGAAAATTGTTCAACACGTCTTCTGCAATACATTTTTCGTCTAAAAAGAATTTTTTTGAAGAAATTAATACCAAATCCGTCTCACTCCCTGT
>JABUQX010108514.1:22500-24677 GCA_015478945.1 Trachelipus rathkii | reverse complement strand
ATATATAATATATATATATATATATATATATAACATATATATATATATATATATATATATATAAATATTTTTATTTATATAGATGTATATATATATATATATATATCTTCTAATAACTATATATATATATATACTGCTGCTGCTATATATATATATATAGCA
This sequence comes from Trachelipus rathkii, assembly GCA_015478945.1. Taxonomy (NCBI): domain Eukaryota; kingdom Metazoa; phylum Arthropoda; class Malacostraca; order Isopoda; family Trachelipodidae; genus Trachelipus; species Trachelipus rathkii. The sequence continues at coordinate 24,515 of JABUQX010108514.1, read as the reverse complement.
TAATAATAACTAAGTTGATTAATATATATATATATATATATATATATATATATATATGTAAAGGTATAACCTTTTTATTCAGATAGAGTTTATATATTATAATATACCATCTTATTTTTTACTCTATGAGTTTATGTAAAACTCAAAAAAAAATAATAATAATAATTTTATGCCAGTTTACAGTTATCAAGAAAATTTGAAATTTAAGAATCAAAATTTAATAAGGTATTTTAAAATATGTGTTAGCACATGTGTATAACAGTTTCCAGTAGAGATTTTCCTTTAAAATCTATTAAAACCATTAAACACTACATTAAAACCATCAAAATAGCATTAAAAACAAAAAACAAAAAAACATTGGTGTATTTGTATTTTGTAAAAGAACAATGTTTTTATAAGATAAATGTTTTTCCAGCCCTATAATAAATATATAATATATATATATATATATTAATAATATATATATATAATAATAATATATAATATATATATATATGTAATATATATATGTAACATATATATATATGTATAACTCAATAATATATATATACTAACTATATAATAGCAATAATAATAATAATAATAATAATAATATATATATATAGCATAACCAATAGCAATATATTAAAATTATAAATATGCTATAATAATAATATATAATAATAATATATATAACATAATATGTATGTATGTATAATATATGTAATATATGTATCATAATAACCAACAATAACATGTAATATGTAGCTCTTCTCAATAAATAACTATAACATATGTATGTATGTATATGTATATATATAACCTTAACTCCATAATAATAATCGTAGATGTATCCGATTCCAAATAACCCAGCGGTGTCACAAGCCATAGCATATATAATATAGTATGTAGCATATATAATATGGCTGTAACAGCCTGTATAGCAGCCAACTGTAATATGTAATATATGTAATATCCTATATATATATATAACTTTTTAATAATAATATACTAATAATATATATATGTATGTATAAATATATATATAACTAATATATATATATATATATATAGTAATATATAATATGTATAATAATATATATATATGTATATGTATATGTAATAATATAATATATGCTAATATGCTCATGCTCATATTAATAACTATATATATATGTAATATATATCACTATAATAATAATAACCAATATAATAATATAATAACATATAACAATAATACTATATATATAATAATATAATAATATAATAATATAATATATAATAACCAATAATAATATATAATATATATAATAATAATATAATATGTAATATATATATATAATATATAATATAATATATATATATAACAATATATATATTTAATTTATATATAATAATAATAATAATAATAACCAATAATATATATATATATATGTATAATAACCAATAATATATATATATATGTAATATATGTAATAATAATAACAATATAATATATAACTCTGCTAATATATAAATATATGTATGTGTATATATAGATGTTTACATAATAATATATATAATAATATATAATATATATATATATATATATATATAGCAATAATAATATAATAATAATATGTATAATAATATATATATATATATAATATATGTATATATGTATATATATATGTATATATAATAATATATGTTTGTATATATATATATATGTAATATATATTAACCAATAATAATATAATATAATAATAATATAATAATATATATATATATGCTGCTAATAACTGCAAATTTCAGTATGCTTCTTAACCTTCCTTTGCTCATATATAATATATATATGTTTGTACTAATAATAATAATAATATGTATATATATATATATAATAATAATATAATAATATATATGTATGTATATATATATATATATATATATATATATATATATATATATATATATATATATATATATATATATATATATATATATATATATGAAAAAGATCTATAGATATATATATATATATATATATAAATATATAT
>JABUQX010108514.1:0-17500 GCA_015478945.1 Trachelipus rathkii | reverse complement strand
TAATTATATTATACATATTATAATATATATATAAATTTAATATATGATATATATACTATTACTATATTAGTATATACTGTACTATGTAGTATATATTAGTATAGATATATACTATCATATATATATAATTTATCAAGCTGTATGGGCTCGATACCAAACAATTTGCTTAAGCGATACGGGGACGCACATCGATACACAAAAATTTACTTTATGCATATAACCGAATACCACCAATATTTGCCCTAACTTCTTGGGCGATACAGAGTCGGATTAACATGTATTCGCGATACTTTAGATTGTAAATGATTATTATCATTTGCGTTAGTTCGATATCTAAACAATTTACATTTACGACGGTGCACTGGCTAAAGTCTTGTTACTTGTATCTTAAGTTTTCTAAATATTGGCTACAATACAGAAGTGATAAGCACAATAGCCCCCAACCATAATTTTTTTTTTTATTTTTTTTTTTTTTTTTTTCATCAATGGGTTATTAATTTTTGGATATGCGGATTAAACTTAGTGCAAGTAATATCAAATACACGGATTATTACATTTTTGTCGTAGGCTTTAATATATGAATTTACAGTTTTTAACAGAAAACCATACATTGCAGTCCGCATCAGTTTCCGAGAAAATGCGAATGGATATTTAAACAAATAAACATAATCCGGCAACAATTTATCATAAAATAAATTACAGGTTGCACCAGGTATTTTCAACGTGGGCGATAGCGTCCCCATCAGCGTAACTTACGTCCTCGTGGGGGAAGGATAAACTGTAAGATAAAGATCTCCAAAGTTAAGAGGACATACACTACACAAATAGGAATACAGAAAAGACAATTATTTCATAAATTTCAAAATAATATATATATTATTATATATACTATATATATTAATGTACTATATATATATATTATTATTATATATATCATATATTATAATATACTTATATATATATTATATATATATACTATATATAATAAATAATATATATTATATATATTATATATATTTATATATTATATAATATTACTATATATATATATTTTTTGTTTTTTTTTTTTTTTTATGATCTATATATTTATATATATTATGTGTTTAATATAAATAGGTTAATAGTATATATATATATATATATTATATATATATATATAACTATATATATATTAAATATTAATACTATATATATATTATATATATGTTACTAATACATTATATACTATATAAGTGAATTGGGATTACTATGCGCGATTGCCACCTTTTCTATATGAAGAATGAAGATATAGTCTGAAACTTGAAATAATATACTGTATATGTTAAGGACGAAACAGGTGTTAAGTTTCAAGTCTGTTAGGATGTATATAGAGGGAGGTCACCCCCGAGGGTGGTTCGGCTATTTGGTTGACGCTCTTGTCGGCTTTGGAGCGGGGTGAGTTTAGGCCTAACGAGAGTAGGTTCGAAGCGTGATGACGTTTAATTCGTCACAGACGACGATTACGTCAGCGCCGCGAGAAGAGCGCGCCGCCGCACATACACATACACCATACACATTATATTATTAATGTATTATTACGTCGAAAGAAGTTGATCCCCGAAGGGCATCACTTCTTATGAGTTGTTGTTTAAAACCCTTGTGCTTGTCCATTCAGCGTCGTGTTCTGGCCTCTGCACTTGCCTCGCACCGCACCGCGCCGACCGCCACCGCGCCCGACGCAGCGCACCGCCCGGGTCACGCCTATCGCACTTCCTGAGCGCCGAGTTTGAGACAATGTATCTTGTCCAACTTTGCTACCCTCCTTCCTTGGGGATAAACGTAACCTCATTTGTATACGAAGATTACTTCCAGGCTAGGGGTCCCTACGCAGGGGGACCCGCCACCCATTAAAAATTTTAAATTGATCGTATTAAATCTGAAAGTTTGTTGAAGATGATTCAGAGTGAGTCTTCTGAAAAGACTTGTCATTGGTATTCTGAGGATTGGCTCCGGCACCGGTCTGAACCCATGCGTTTCTGCCGAGTTTAATCAAACAAATCGTTATAACAACAATGTGATGTGCATTATAGGTTAATCGAGACCGTAACAGTCGAATTAGGGGATTATAAAGTCCGTGAGGGCGAGGCTGTCTAGACCCGCCCCATTGAGGGGTCCTGACTGAAAAAAAGAGCCACAGAGTCTGCCAACTAACACAAGGACGAAAGGAGGAAAGAAAGACGGAATGAAAAGATGATATAGGAGGGAAAATAGAGGATAGAAGTCTGACTAGACGAATGGAGTTGACAATGCCGCACCGTGCGGGCTCCGGATGCAGGTGCTGAGTATTTTAAATATTTGGTAATAATACAATGTTGGTGGTCTTTATATAGGTTATCGAGTCTGTAGATCTCGAAAATAATGTTTTCAGAATAATAAGAAACAATAAATAAATAAAAAATAAATAAATAAATTGAAATAATAAATAATACATAAAATTTCTTACACTTTTATGTGTTTATAACTTACAATTTTACTGTTTTACATACTCTAAAGCAAGTAAATCACTAATCAAACCACCATTCAAGCAGGCATTCAGCCCACCCTCCTGTAACTTGTGATCTTATTGATCTCATGATCTATGATTTAAAAATTCACATTTCGAAGGTAGTATTTTGGATAAACCATAACATTAAATCAAGTTCTTTATACAAAAGATCTCAGACAACCTATGCTTGACTTAAACAAAGTTTCACAGTAATTAAAGCTTCACTTAGCGATCATCTGAGCACATATGAATTATAACCCCAACGAACCCAAACTAAAATCTTAAACTAGATAAACGGTTAACGTTAACAAAGTTTCACACTTAACACCCCGTAAATTAACTAACATAACATCAAAAAACCTAACTTATACACTTTATTTATTCAAGCATGTCTCTAACATACAATGTTAATTTTTACATTACCATAGGTTCAATACTTTACAAGATTACCCAAACCTTGCTGTAAATTATCCATACAGAAGTTATATGGTGCTAACGTAACAAAGTTTCACACTAATAAAGCTAACCCATAGCATCAACGAACTTAAGGAATTTAAATGTACACAAGACAAACCTGACAACATCTATACCCGAAATAACTTCGCTACAATATTTACACAACCGATCCAAACTTGTATCAACAGTAAAATACACTAACAATGTATGCAAAAGCGTACCTATCATTATTTATCCACACATATATCAATCATGGCAATGTTTAAATTTACATTAACATAGTAATATTTGTAAAAAAAAAAAAAAAAGTTTAGCATAACTTATCCAAACTTTGACATGCTAACGGATAAAGACAAACAAAGTCAAGTTTTTTACCTTCTATATAAAGCTACTATGGCATAACAGACTAACACCAACAAACCCAAAGACGATAAACCAGCCATCATCACTCAATGTAGTCAATAAAATCGAACATACGAGCGAAGTAAAACAAGTTTTCCATTTTTTTATAACATATTATTTTCATTGAAAGAGCGTTAATATAAATACATAAAATATAAATACATAAAAATATAGTTTATTTTAAATAATTTAATTCATCCTGCAAGAAGAACATAGGATTCAAGTTGGGTACGTTCCTATATATCTTACTAAAGATTCAATACCCTTTAAAAGAATAAAGCAAATGCCTTCAACACAGCTAAACCATTTTCGGCATATTTTGATTCAGCAACACTCATTCTCTCATACAAGAGAGAAGTAAACTTATTCAGGCTGATAGTTATTAATGCCACTCCTGTACACGTATTTATACGGAAACCACATGTTCTGGGTGTTAAATACATGATTTACACTCATTGTGCTATTAGTTATGATGTCCTCAACGCATGTCAACATCGTTGAAATGGAGTGTTAATTCGTTTTTTATTTAAGCAATGCTGTAATTTGTCAGATGTCTCCGAACTGTTGAACCATTACACATTACGCATTGAAAGGTCACACATCGATGGGTTTCCAATATTGGCGTACATCAAGGTTTTAATATTGTCACACGATGAGAAAACACAAACGCATATTCATTTATTGACCTCTCACCACGGTTACCTGATAGATATTTACACTTACTCATGCGATCCATACAGATAACACCCACACTTATTCCTTCTAAGCCACGCAGCAGCGATGTCGATAATCCTGATGAATCCATCAGCACAAACGAATAAAGGTCTCATTATTTTGGACCCTTGGTAGGAAATACAAGCAAGTATCGTGTATTTCCTCGGTGACGCTTAATATAAAATGGAACCACACTTGCTGGGCAATAACGAAGCTCCTTGTGAAGATATCAACAACAGCTTAGATGCGGGGAGATGTCATCTTACCAGTACAACGAAAAAATTGTCCTACTGAAGGAAATCGTGATGCCGTAAACAGCCCTTACACCCACATTAGCAACAAAATATATTCTGAGAAAATATTCTTAAAACATCGCTCACGGATCGATTAGTAATGTTCCAGTCACCATAACGTCAAATGTATGCCAATTATGTTCGACGAAATGTTTACATGAACCCTGAAATTGTTCCGCCATGATTTGATGTACCTGAGAATGTTCCTTGGACATTCCGCGTAGGAATATTGTGAATGTTCTTGGAAGATCCGTGATATTATTATCATGTTCCAAGAATGTTATAAGAACATGAAAGAATTCTTCCATTTAAACTACCTCAGGAATGGTTCCTGACATCCGCTAAGGAATATTGAGAAGAGTCCTTTCACATTCCAAATGTTTCCACATTAGGTTCTGAGAATGTGACATGAACATGAAATGTCCGCCTATTGTATTACCAGGGAATGTTCCTTGGACATCTGGCAGGAATTTTGAGAATGTTCTTGGAAGATCCTGTAATATTCTTATGTTCCAAGAATATTATTAGAACATGAAACATCTGTTCATTTAATTACCTGAGAACATTCTGTGAACATAACCTGAATTTTAAGAATGTTTCTAGAATATTCGCAATGTTCCGGGAATATTTTTATATATAGTCCAATCAATGTGCGAAATGTGTTTGACATATGTTACCAATCTTCTCAAACGTTCTTCTGAATAACCCCCGAAAGTAACAACAAAAAAAATCGACACGTACTAGGATTAACAATGATAATTATCATTGTTAAAATTATCATTATTATTTATCGTACGTTTTCTTTTTTTTTTTTTCTTTTTTTGTTATTTTTGGAGGTTATTCAGAAGAGCGTTTGAGAAGATTGATGACATATGTCAAACACATTCCACACATTGCAGGGACCATATATCAAAATATTCCCTGAACATTGCGAATATTCTATAAACATTCTTAAAATTCAGGGGGATGTTCACAGAATGTTCTCAGTTAGTTAAATAAACATCTTTCATGTTGTTCTCACATTCTTGGAACAATGAATTATATCATTACGGATCCTGGGACAACAGCTCTTCCATCTTCAGAGTCACCATTTCTTGGTCGTTTCCTTTCAAGTCGGAAGGATCTCATTCAAAAGAGAATTAACATTGACATCATTTTGTATCGGCTTTCTTCTATGAGTACTCATCTATGGATATGGAATATATAATATATAGATATATTATATATAATATTATAAATATATTATATATATATATATATATATATATATATTATATATATATATATTTATTATATATATAGTTATATTTATATATATATATATATATATATATATATATATAAATATATATATATATATATATACGCTATATAATAATTATATTATTATCATATAATTATAGATATATTATATATTATATAATATATATATATATATATATATAATATATATATATAATAGATATATATATAGTTATAATATATATAAGATAGTTATATCACGAATGTGAATTTTTTGACATCTGTGGATGCGGATATCCGTGATAAACATATTACTAACTTATATATATATAACCGTAATTATACTGTATATATATAATATATATATATTATACTAATTATATATAATATATAGTATATATTAATATATATATATATATATATACTATATATATATATATATATAAAGAGAGAGAGAAGAGGAGAAGAGAAGAGAGAGAGAGAGCGGAGAGAGAGAGGAGAAGGAGAGAGAGAGAGAGAGAGAGAGCGAGCCCGAGTAGTAAAAAGAAAAATTTATGCGGGTTCGATTTATATATATATAATATATATATATATATCCTATATAATATATAATTAGTATATATAATTATATATATATAGTATTATATACAGCTTATGTCAGTAATAATAATATATATATATATATATAGATAGCATATATATATATATATATATTTATATAATATTATATATTATATATTAAATGTATATATATTACCAAAAAAAATATCTAGAAATTAAAAAAAAAATATAACAGTTTCCATTAAAAAATGAAAATATTGGCAAACCCCATAACAGCCTCCCTTTCTTAAAAACCAGTAAAGAAAAAATATAATATAAAATAACAAAAAAAATAACTCAGTTGAATCCTCATTAGTATAAAATTTATTCTATATCAATAATATCTATATCTAAAAAGTAATTAAATTTAAGTTATCAAACTTTACCTTTTAGACACTGTAAAAACTTTATGAAAAACGCAACAAAGTTTACAGAGGGATTTTAGACTCTCAATGGATAAAAAACCGAATGACGTTGTTTATAGTGCAAAATAGATTGCCAGAGACACAGGAAAACAAAATTTATCCTTTCTTGCAGCCTACTGTCCAGCACCATCAAGATATAATTAGGAAAAAGTAAAGTGTTAAGTAAATAGTAATAGTCTTTTTAAAGGACGGATCTTTAAATGGTACTGTTAGTCAAATGGCTAGATTAATTTATTTGTCATTTAATTTTTCCAGAGGCATAGTAAGGAGTTCGCTGCCCAGACAGAAGTTCAAACAATGCCAGGGGTATCATTATGATATCTTAGACGTATTATTTTCAAAAATGTTTTCAATTAATTTTTTTAAAATTATTTATAACAATTAAATTAAAAGTTATTTTTTTCTTTTTCTGCATAATATTATATATACATATATTATTATTATATATATTATTATATATTATATAACTATAATATATATAATCGATATTCTATAATATCATAATATATCTCATAAACTATCCTATCTATATATACTCATATATGCGATCAAATTCGAGACTTCAGTAATTCTATTTCTGGGAGAGTCTGAAAAATTAGGTATGTTTTAAATAACACTTATATTATATATAATATATATTAAATATATAATTATATATAATATATTATTTATATATATATAATACTATATATTATAGTCATAGCAATGCTGGCTTTCCACTAGTAAGTATCACCACGCTGCACAAATCATCCTGTCGGTCTACATAGCGCCTACGACCTTTACGCACGTATACTCTCGATCAATTGATGAACAACCCTATCCTAGCGCTCAACTAATGCCGCTGCGGCCTACTGCCTGCTATCCACATTCCTGTTTTGAGAAGCAATGTTACCAAGATTTTTTCAACATAAAACGTTCTTTTGTACATTTGCTTATCAGATCTATCACTATAGAGCCGACAGATCTAGACCTCTTAGACACCGATAATCACATTAGAGTTGATGCGAAAGTGACCTTCACACACTATATCAGCCGCCATGCGCGTTACAGTCTCATGTACCATATATAGCCAGTCTGCACAGCGTACGTATGATATTCTCATTTTAATTTTTTAATTAATTTTTAATATCTTTACGAATATTGTATTAAAATAGTTTTTTTCTTTTTCGTCATTAAATAATATATATATTATCATATATATAATATGTATATTATATATATATATATACTATATATAATATATATGGTTATTTGCCCCACCATGGCTCAAGTTCAGATCGACTTATAGTTTTATAACTAACAGCTCTACACTGATCCAAACCTTGTTTATAACAGAAGTTACCAAGAATGATTCATAGAACATGTTTCAAAAAATTTCATTGACCCAAGAATGTTCTTGGTAGTTTGGCCATATCACACTTCATGAGAAACATCCACAACTTGCAACCCATTGAACATCGCTTTTGGTAATTTTCTAAGGCATATTCTAAGAATAACAAAATATCCCGGATGTGTGTAGAACATTTGGAACTAGTATGGAACATGCTGACATATCATTTTGCTATGTGGATATATGTGATTTGAAGATTCGTTTTCTTTCAACCAATCCATAAGAAGAGTAAGACAAGAATACAAACCACGAACGAAACATATCAGTTCAAAAGGTATATATATATTCTCGTTAGAAAAGAACAACAACAACAAAAACAACAACAACAAAACACACAACACAACAACAACAACAAAACAAACCGACAACAACATCCATCGTGACAAAAAAATTCTGTGTATATTACCAAACCAACGAATGTATTGGCTAACGTAAACATTGTATTTCACGTTAATACAATTAACATAGGCATTACCAGAATAAGCGAATCTCATACTGTACCATAACAAAATCTAACACACCTTACGCTTACGAATAAAACAACTCAACATCAACAAAGCTTCCCATACTTACAGCTAGTTCTTTAAATACCTAGCACCAGCGGTTACAAAACATAACACTATATTGCAGCACTTTTTCAAGCATATTCTCTTAACATATAATTGTTAATTACTTCAATCTAACAACTTGATGTCTTTAACCGTCCCAGCATTAGACAGTATCAATTTCGGATAAACATCAAGCACAAACACTAGAGTGTCTTTATATTTCACTAACCATCGGAATATTATGCTTAAACCCCCCATAAAAAAACCCCCCCAAGTTTTCATATTAATAAAGCCTACATAGCAACATAAAATAACTAAGAAAAAAATAAATGCTTTTAGTGGAAGAAATCTATCACAACTTAAGCATGAATAAACTGTTAGCATCTAACAACGAGACACCCCACATTAAACGACCTGTAAAGTAAATAAACAACTGATACAAAACTAACTATCACAAGTCTTTTCCAAGCATATCTCTAGCACCATTCCAGGCGTTAATTTGTACAGCATTGGACACTATAATATTACAGAATATTATCATAACCTTGACATTAATTTATCAATCAGACAACGAATAACTTAAAACATAGCAAAGTTTATTACAAAGCCATAGACACATCAAAAAAAGTTATCTTCTATATCACTAACCATCGCAGTATAACGGCTTAAGCGCTAACAACGTTTTCTACCATTAATAAATCCAACACATAAATAACCTGAACTAAGAATATAATGGTACACGACAAACCAACCACCCATACGTACGAATTAAACCACTACACATAACCAGACTTCCCCCTTAACAACAGTAAAATACATAACACTTCGTCCAAAGAACGTAAACCATTCACACTTTTTTCATGCAATATCGTCAAACCATATCCCAATGTATATATATATAGTAAATCCATGTATATTTAACAAATCGTCTTATCCTAAACCTGTCAACATCATACTGAACAGAAGGCAAATATACTTGTTGAGTAGCAAATTTTACCAAGCGAACTCGTACACATTTAACAAAAAATTCATCATATCCTCGTCTAAATAGCATAATCCCCAGCGAATAAATCGCAAACATAACAAAAGTTTTAACCAAACATAACAAAAAATAACAAAATTTTATGCCTGACATAACATAAAAAATAGTTTCTTTTAACTTAACTTTACATTTATTTTCGTAATATTTAACTGATTTTAAAGCAGTAAATCCAGTAAATCAAAAATCAAACTACCCATCCCTGCAGTCCCCTACCGTCCCCCCCGCCTGTGATCTATGAGCTATTTGTCTCTAGTATCATCATTTCGAGTATCATTTTGGACACCAAATAACTCATAAAAAAAAAAGTGTCAGCTTTATATACTAACTACGAATATAGCTAACCAACACAGAAGTTTAGCATCCAATTAAACTACAAATTCCAAAACAACGACTAGGAAAATATTGTACAAATTGCAAACCTAACACTACCTAGGCGTCGATTGCTAATAATCACAACATCCTGAGAAAATTTCCTATTTTATCAAGTATTAAAGTCCGCTAACAGTCATTACAATACTCGAGGATGTTCCCACTTTCGACCATTATCTAGAACAGGTAAAGCCAGTATTTACCTAACAAATCCCTTAACAAAGTGATTCAATCTATCAATAGATGCCACATCTTGAACTATTTGAATTGACACATATCATTCATCAAATGTTCCCACTCGTTCGAGTATAAATCATTGACCTAGAATAAACGTTAGACATAGCAAAAGTCTAGGCAACCTAACATTATCAACCAAAAACTAACCAAGGCTCACGTTCTAAACACATCATCGTCAGTTAACACAGTTAATATTTACCAAAAAAACTCATCATTTCTCTAACAATCAGTGTTATTTCCACATTGTCATAGTAATATTTAACATGAACTAACAAAAACCTTACGGTGAATAAACAGTTTTCATAAACAAAAGTATCTAAAACAACACATTACCTCGAGAGAAAAACCCAGGGGGATGCCCCTCTTGTAACACCTAAAGCTTTCAGGAGGTGGATCACCCCGAATAGGGGGTAGTAACGCGGGCTTTACCCCTCTTGGTAATAAAACTGTTGTATTCGTAAGTAGGTAGTTCATGGGTTAATGAAACTGTTATTCGTAAGTTAGGTCGTTATGTTAAATATTACTATGACAATGTGGAAATACACTGATTTGTTAGAGAAATGATAAGTTTTTGTAAGATATACTCGTTGTGTTAACTTGACGATGATGTAGTTAGAAACGTGAAGCCTTGCGTTTTAACGTTTTGTTTGACATAATGTGAGGTTTGCCGTAGGACTTTTGCTGAATGGTTCTACGTTTTATTCATAGATCCAATGATGTTAACTCGAAACCGAGTTGACACTTGATGAAGATCAGTCAAGTTACATAGTTCAAGATGTGATCTTGCATTAAGATGATCACTTTGATTAAGGGATCTTTGTTAATTAATACGGCTTTGACCTGTTGCTAACTATCGAGTGAAGGCCAGGACCAATTATCGAAGTATCGTATGACCTGTAGCGCACTGACCTTGAATCCAGTAGGGAATTTTTCAGGATGTTAAGCTAGATTATTTCATTACGCAGTATATGTTAGGTTTTGCATTGACTCATTATTATTCTCTAGTCGTGTTATGATTTGTTAGCCTTTTATGAGCTAAATTTGTTTGGTTAAAGCATGCTATTCGTAGGAGTTGATATATAAGAACTCATATTCTTTTAGTTATGTCTTGTCCGAAAATGATGAACTCGAACTATGACTAACAGATTCAATAGCCTGCAATAAGATCACAGGCGAGTGTGACGGGTAGGGACTGCAGGAGACTGGTTAGTCCTGATTACTATTCTACTGAATTTATCTTTAAAATCAGTACAATTATTACGCTTTTACTGTGAATTTTATTCAAAGGAACTTATTTTTATGTTATTTATAAGTAAATTTATGTATTTTTTGTTATGTTTGGTTAAAACTTTGTGTTGTTTGCGATTATTCGCTCGGGATTATGCTATCAGACGAGGTATGATGAATTTTCGTTAAAATGTTACGAAGTTGACTGTAAAACATTTTTGCCACACGTCAAACAATATATTCTTGTCCAGTATAGATTGGGTTAGACCAGAACCGGTGCTATGCTATAACTGTTTGTTTTAAATATTACAATAGTTAATGTAAAATATAAACCTGATCATGTTAGGAACTGCATGAAAAACAGTGGTGCAAAAGGGTTACGGTTTGGACGACGAGTGTTCATGACTTATACTGTGGTTAAGGGCGGAAGTCTGTTAATGTATGGTTTATTGTCACGTATGGTGTGTGGGTTTTGTCGTGTTACATTATTATTCTTAGATTCAGCGTTATAGATGTTGGGTTTATTAATGTAAAAACGTTGTTTCGTTAGCTTATACTCGATGGTTAGTATATACAGAACTTATTTTTGTGTTTTTATTTTGATCCCACTTTGCTATGTTACAGTTATTCGTCTCGTCTGATATAATTAAGCCAGGTGTATGATAAATTCTTGTCTAAATATTTACTGTATGTCAATTGTAAAATTAACGTTAATATGTAGAGATATAGCTTGGAAAACGTCATGAAATAGGTTACGTATTGTATTGGCAGTGTTAGTTACTTACAGGTGTAAGATGTGGTCCGTTTTAATGCTAACCAGTTTATTCCATGCTTAAGTGATGAAGATTCGTCGTTGTAATTATTTCTTAGTTCATATGATTTGCTATGTTAGAGCTTATTAATATGCAAAACTTGTTGTGTTAGCCCATATTATTCGATGGTTAGTATATAAAAGAACTCATTTTGTGCTATGTTATCCGAAATGATACAATCTAAATGCTACGTAAATCAGCTTTGTTAATGTAAAAATTAACATTATGTTAGAGATATGCTTGAAAAAGTGGGAATAGTTTACGTTTTGTACGCGCTACGGTTACTTTATGCTGTTAAGTATGGAACTTTGTTAATGTTAGTTGTTTATTCTAGCGTAAGGTGTGTTAGATTTTGTTAATGTACATTATATTCTTCAGTTCTTGGTAATGCATGTTAACTTTATTAACGAGAAAAAAACAATGTTACGTTAGCATAATTCGTTGGTCTGTATGATAAAGAACTCTATTTTGTACTTATGTTGTTGTTGTTGTTTTGTGTTGTTTGTTGTCTGTTGTTATGTTGTTGTCTTTTTGATCTTACCGAGGATATATATACCACTTTTGGAACTGCATATGGGTTCGTTCGTTTGCGCTTATTCTTGTTTACTTTTCTTATGAATTGGTTGAAAGATAAGGAATCTCAATCATTTACTAAGGGCTGTTTACGCGCATCTACCGATTTCCTTCAAGTAGGACAGTTTTTATCGTTGTAAATGTAACTGGATACAGATGTTCATCTCCCATGTATTCTCTACACCTGTTAGTTGAGATCTCTCACAAGGAGTCTTCGTTATCCCAGCAATGTGTCATTTATATTAAGCTCAACCGGATGAGATACGATTTAACAATTGCTTTATTCCTACCAAGAAAATAGGTCAAATAATTTAGACTTATTCGTTTGTGCCTGATGGATTCATCAGATTATCGACACGCTGCTGCTTGGCTAGAGGATAAGTTGTGTTGCTCGTCTAATCCTGATCGGATGAGATTAGTTGAATTATCTATCGAGGTGACCGTGATGAGGAGGTTCATAATAGAATAGACGTTCGTGTTCTCATCGTGTGACAATATTAAACCCTTGACTGTAACGCAACTATTGGAAAACCCATCGATAGTGCGACCTTCTGGCGCACATGTATAGGTTCACAGTTCGAACATCTGACAATATTACAGCATTAAATTTAAAATAAAAAAACGAAATTAAACGGACGCCTTCTAATTTTCGGTCGACATACTTGAGGACTCAATACATATAGCACATGGTGTAAATCTATGCATAATTTACACCGAAACAGTGGTTTCCCGTATTGAATACAGTGTTACAGGAGTGCATTTAACTAACTATTCAGCCTGGATAAGCTTTACTTCTCTCTTGTTATGAGAAATGAGTGCTGCTGACATCAAAAATTATTGGCCGAAAATGTTTAGAGTGCTGAGCATTTATATCTACATCCTTTCAAAGGGGGTTGAATCTTTAGAGAGATAAATAGAACGTACCCAACTTGAATCCTATGTTCCCTGCTTAGATGAATAATATATTTAAAATAAACTTATAATTTTATTATTTATATGCTTTTTATTATTTATTATAACGCTCTTTATCACTGAAAACTATATGTATATAAAAATAGAAAACTTGTTTATTCCTCGCTTATAGTCTCGACTTTATTGACTACATTGATGATATGGCTTGTTTATTCGTGCTGGTTTTGTGTGTTTAAGTCTGTTATTTCATAGTTTCAGCTTACAGAAGGTAAAACTTGACTTTGTTTGTCTTTATCCGTTAGGTTATTATGATGGTTAGGTAAGGTTATGCTAAAATTTTCTTATTTTTTTTTAAAATATTACTAGATTAAGTGTTAAAATTTAACATTGTCCATGTTGGATATTATCTTTGAAAAGTTAATGAATAGGTTTACGCCTTGCATTTACATTGTAGCTTTACTTTTACTGTTGATAAGCTTTGACCTTTGTTAATTTAGCAGTTTATTCATACGTAAGGCTAGAAAGAGTGTTCTTTGTACATTTTATGCTTAGTTCAGTTAATGCTATGGTAGCTTCATTGGGGGCATGAAAACTGTCACGTCTACCAGCACTTTTCGCTACGGTCCTAGATATGCATATTACACAAAAAAAAAAAAAAAAAAAAAAAAAAAAAAAAAAAAAAAAAAAAAAAAAAAAAAAAAAGGATTTTTTTTTTTATGGCAAAAATTTTACGCCTTGAAGAAACGAAAGATGCCATGGAAATGGTGATGCGTAAATTGCGCGTTATTTAGACAGAACATGCCTGATAAAAGTCTGTGAATAAGTTACGCTTTTTGTAATGTTATGTTAGTTACTTACTGTTTAAGTGTGAAACTTGTTAACGTTAACCGTTATTCCTGTTTTCTTAAGATGCGGGCTGTGTCTAGGTTGTCTTGTGGTTCCTATCATAGTCTTCAAATGATGCTAAGTTAGCTTTAATTATTGTGAAAACTTTGTTACGTTAGCATATTTGTTGTGATTGATCTTTGTATAAGAACTTGATTTTATGTTTTATGTTTATCCAAAAATATACTCGAAATGTGACTTGATTAATCAATAGATCAATGAATCCAATAGATCACGCATGGACAGGAGGGTGGTGGTTGGATAGGTGTTTGATTTAGTGATTTACTCGCTTTAGGGTATGTCAAAACGTAAATTTGTAAGTTATAAACATAAAAAGTGTAAGAAAATTTATTTATTTATTATATTTTTTTCTTTGATGGCTCTTGAAAACCATATTTCGAAATCTACCAGGCACTCGAATAACCTATTTAAAGGACAGCCACATTCGTGCTATCATTACACAACTATTTAATAACTCCGCACCGGAGCCCGCACCGGTGCGGCTGTCAACTTCCCATTCCTCTGAGTCAAAGACCTTCTACATTGCTCATTCATCTTGTCTCTCTTCTTTCTTCCTCCTTCCGTCCTATTGCTTTTTGCAACTCTGTGCTCTTTTTTCAAGTCAGACCCCCTCCAATGGGTCCACTAGACCCCCCCACGGACTTATAAACCCCCATATTCGAAACTCTACGGTCTCGATAACCTATATAGCACATCAACATTGTTGTTATTACGATGTTATTAACTCAGGCACCGCAGTTGTGCAGCCACCGGCTGCCGGAGCCAAACTCCTCAGAATCCAATACCAAGTCTCTCTAGAAATTACACTCTGAATCATCTCACCAAATTTCAGATTTATACGATCAATTTAATTTTTTAATCGCGCCGGCGGTCCCCCCTTCGAGGGACCCTCAGGGAGAAACTTCCGGTTACAATGAGGTTACGTTCTCCCCAAACACGCTTAGGTAAGAGTATTGACAGAGAAACCATGGCTCGAAACCGAGCCAGAGCGTATACCCGTGCGAGCACGGAGCAATGCGGAGCTCGGTGCACGCTCGTCCGGCCAGTCGCGGCGCGTGCGGTCGCGGTCTGCGGTCGCGAGCATGTCAACGGCTGAACACCGACGTCTGAATGAGGACACGCACAGGGTTTAAAAAAAAACAACTCATGAAGTGATCCCCTTCGGGGACTCACTTTACTCGACAACTATATAATGAATAAATTAAGTCTTATAATGTGTATTCGATGTGACGCCACGCCTCTCCCGCGCGCTGACGGTAAATCACTCGTCTGCGACGAGATTTCACTCATCACGCTAGACCCCTAACGTCTCGTTAGGGCCCTTACTCACCGCCTCAGAAGCCGCCACACAGCGTAACCAATAGCCCGTCAACCCCACCCCTCGGGTGACCCCCCTCTATATACATCCTACAGACTTCAAATTTACACGGATTCGTCTCCCTAACATATACATTATTATATTCCAGTTTCAGACCTATTCTCCTATTCCCTTCATATCCGAAAAGCGCTGGCATCGCCGGCCATATCTCCCACCTCCATTTTACCTATAACATATATACTTATACTATATACTTAGATATATAGATCCTATACTCATATACTATAACTATATAATTATTTATATTTAGATATATATTACTATATATAATTATATATATATTATTATATACTATATATAATATATACTATCATAACTTATATATCTTATATATATATATCATATATATATATAACTACTACTTAATATATATTATATATATATTTATAAAATATATATAACTATATGTATAGTTCATAACTACTAACGTACTCAGTAGTATATATCAATATAACCAATACATAGTATAAATTATATTATATAGAATATATATAATATATTATTAAATATATATTAATCTATATATACTATATATATATATACTATATATATACATATATTATATACTAATTAATATAGTAGTATATTATATATATATATTAATCTCCTACCCAATTTTAGAGAAAAATTATGTATATATAATATTAATTACATATATACTATATTATATTATATAAAAAATATATAAAAATTCATCTGAAAACCATTTTATAGGGTGTCAGGAATTAGTGATCCTTGATCTATCTATCTATCTAATACTATATAAATCAGGCCAGACATCCAGCATTACCTCCCATAGCGCTATGCATCCTCCGTCTCCATACACAGCTCATACACCAACGACGATCCATTCTGCATAATACTGTACATACCCAGCGTCTAACTCTCAATGACAACTCTATGTCGCACGTATATATATATAACTATATTATACTATAGTATAATATGTTATATATATATTAATTATTTATATATTACTATATTGATATTATATATATATAATATATTATATAGTCATATATATAGATAAATATATATATATTATATATTACTTAGTTATATATATATATAATATATTATATATATTATTTATATATATCATATATTTACATATATACTATATATAATATAATATATATATACTATTATAATTATAATCTATAAATCATATACCCTATCATACTAATTACATATATTCTATTAATACATATTATATATATCATATAATACTTAGTATCACAGAACAATAAGAAACGAAATATACGGACGCAACAATATACGCATCATCAGAAAGGAAAACTATATAAATAATATATATAACCTTATACCTCTATATATCACTATACTATATAATTATATCTAATTCTGATATATTAGTAGAGTAGTAATATGGCCCGTCGTACCCAATAACCATATATACATACTAAATATATACCCAAGGTGTGTTCTG
>JABUQX010108513.1:20000-22500 GCA_015478945.1 Trachelipus rathkii | reverse complement strand
ATATATATATATATATATATATATATATATGGTATATATATATATATATATTATTATTATTATATATTATTATTATTATTATATATATTATTATATATAATATATATATATATTATTATATATATATATATATTATTATTATTATTATTATTATTATTATTATATATATATATATTATTATTATATTATTACATATTATTATTATTATATTTATTATTGTCAGATATATATTATATTATAAGCATAAAAAAAGGTAAATATAACATATATATATTATTATTATTATTATTATTATTATTATATATATATATATTAATATATATATATATTACATATTACATATTATTATTATTATTACATACTTCATATATATACATATGAAGAAAGATATATATTATAATATATATATTATTAATATTATTATATTATATACATATATATATATTACATATATACATATATATATACATATATATATGAGATATACACATACATATTATTATTATTATTATTATATTATATTATTATTATTATATTATTATTATTATTATTATACATATATTATTATTATTATTATTATTATTATTATTATATATATATATTTATATATTATTATATATTATATATTATTATTATTATATATTTTATTATTATTATTATTATTATTATTATTATTATTATTATTATTATTATTATACATATACATATTATTATATTTCATATTAAACATTATTATATATTATATATATTATATATATTATTATTATTATTATATATATATATATATATTATATATTATTATTATTATTATATTTATATATATATATATTATATATTATTATTATATATATTTATTCATATACAATACGTGTTTTCTTTCAACTTATATATATAAAGAAATTATTATATATATTATTTTTATTATTTTATTATACAACTGTTTTCGCCAAATTTTTATATATATATATATATATATTGTTAGAAATATTTATTCTTGTATTAAATCTTCCTATTTTCCTATTAACTGCTTTTTATAAAACTAAGGGATTTAAAATAGTTACAAAAATTTAAGGGTATTTCTTGTCACTCCGTGTTTTTTCACTAAGATTTAGAGACTTTCTTGGTTTGGAAATATCTTTTATTTGGCAACATACAGGACAAGCTTTAAAAAAGAAAAAACAAAAGTAGGCACTTAAAAATGGTTCAACGCGGAAAAGTTTAAATTCTTGCTAGTGAGCGAGTTTTTGTAGCGAAAGCTATTAAAATATTTATACAGTTATACTAATGAAGAAATAAGTAACGTTAAGTATTAATTTAATTGAACAATAGTTTCTGGTTCAGGTAATGATGAAGGTATTATTATTAATAGAGAATTTTAGTTCCCAAACGTAAATTAGGCCTGGAGCTTTCTTTTATTCTACTTTACCCTTTCTCTATCCTAACCCTATCTCCCTAAGCCTGGTTTTAGTTTTGGGCATTTCTCTATGCCTAGAATTTTTATTATTTACCTTTGAGCTAGAAATTATCCTAAACTACTTATACACTACCTTAAGCCTTATACTTTACAAGGCGTCGCTCCAAGTTTATTTCTTGGAAATCATTACTTAAAACTATTATCTTATATATATGGTGAGTTTTTACTTTATTTTGTTAACTTTAAGCAAATAGGCTAGATTTGAATAATTTTTAATAGGCGATCCTTCTTTACAGGAGTGAGCAGTTCACTCAACTGCTGTAATTGCACATTTCAGAAAGTTCTGCCAAGAACATTTCCAACTATATATATATATATATATATATATATATATATATATATATATATATATATATATATATATATAAAATATATATATATATATATATATATATATATATATATATATATATATATATATATATATATTATAAAACCCCATAGGAAATAAAACAAAATAAAAGTTACAAATCTTTTAAAATTGTCAGTTGGAAAAGGCACTATTATCTTGATTTTAAAAGATACATACCTAAAGATTTTATGCTTGTTTCAAGTGTCCCCAACACTACTAAAAAAATTCCTACAAAATTTAAAATATGATGATTCAGAAATTAAAAATGTTGGTGTCTATAAAGAACCTAGCAAAGATTGAGGTTCTTTATATATTGGAGAAACTTTGGATTTGAAAAGAAGAAAATACCAACATTCTTACTCTCTAAAAATTTGTGACCGTAACTCATCCCTGCAAAAGCATAGAGAAGAGAAGGAACACAGGATCGATGTTGCAAATATAGAACTGATATCTCCCGTGATAGACACTTACAAAAGACAATTATCAGAATTTTTTTAATTAAGATTGCAAATAATTTTAATGTTTTAAATGCCAATGCTCTTGATGATTTTACCAATTTTATTCTTAAAATTTTTTCAAAAATGTCTTATTTTATGAAACATCTAAATAACATCACTTAGACAACCAACTATTTTAACAAATAATTTTGTCCTTAATTTTAATAAAGTTTTATT
>JABUQX010108513.1:12500-15000 GCA_015478945.1 Trachelipus rathkii | reverse complement strand
TATCCTTAATATAAAATTTTGGCAAGGAATTTCCGACACATGTTTTGTAAAAAGATTTGTTTGTAAACAAAGTATTCTTCCGCGCAGCCCGCCCGTTTATTAATTCCCTGAAATCGAGGATTTAACAACGGGCGCCTGACTGTGACGTTTACGTGACGTAGAAGTGCGCAAACGGGCTCTGGAAACGATGCATGTGCGCCTGTGTGCCCACCCGGGCTGCAGTCGGGCTTCTGGAAACGCAACTTATATAAAGTTCTACGGGTCTTCAAAGTTTAAAAAGCTTTTTTCAGAAGCGGGTAACGTGTTTGAGGATAAGAGATGACGTTTAACTCCACAACATGGAGAGCAACTTATTTTCCTACACCACAACATTTCAAAATTCAAATAAATTCATTTTAAGTAAGAAAATTATGGAATCTTATTTTAAAAATTTTAAAAAATTTTCCTTAAACAGTTTAGTTAATATTTTGTTTTGTAGTAGTTTCTACTTTAAAGTTAATTTCTTTTAATAATAATAATAATAATAAAATAATAATAATAATAATAATAATAATAATAATAATAATAATAATAATAATAATAATAATAATAATAATAATAATAATAATAATAATAATAATAATAATACAATAACAATAACAATAACAATAATAATAATAATAATAATAATAATAATAATAATAATAATAATAATAATAATAATAATAATAATAATAATAATAATAATAATATCTCTAAAAATATTATATTTATCCCCAGGTCTAGATTCTAGAGCAGGATTAGCACAAAAAAGATCAAATATTTAAATCAAAAAATTTTTTACGATTTTTTTAAAAAAAAAATAATTTTTTTTTTTTTTAGACCACTTTTTTTCTAAATTAATAATTAATCCTAGCTATTACCTAATTAATGATAAGTATATTTCATCTACATAATAAGTAAATTCATCAATGTTGTTTCAAGTCATTTTTAATAAAGAAATAAATAAAATTAGAGTACTCAGATATTATACAGTATATAAAAAAAACATATATATATATATATATATATATATATATATATATATATATATATATATATATATATATATATATATATATATATATATATATATATATATATATATATATATATAATTTAAATAACTTAATTAAACTAAATAATTATATTTACCAAACTTATTATTAATTAGGCAATAATTAGGATTATTAACTAATTTTATAAAAATAATAATTAAAAAAAAAAAAAAATATAAAAATCTCAAAAAAATCAAAAATATCCCCAACCCCGTTCTAGAGTATTAAAGCTACCGGTTTGAGTGTGAAAATATTGTTTCATATTTAAAGTTTTCGAAAGTATAGAGTCGAAGGTCATTTTATCATGATATTTGTTCACATACAGTCGTCCCTCGTAGAACGCGGTCTTATAGAACGCGATCTTGCTATACCGCGGTTGGCAAAAAGATAATAAAAAGAAAAATTAAAATTACAAAATTACAAAAATAAAATTAAAATTCTGTAATACATATGTTAAAAAGATAAAAATTAAAATTGCAAAAAATAAAATAAAAATAATACATACATATGTTAAGATAATGAAATGAAAAGAAAAAAAAAATATTTGGTGAGCTAAAAAGGCAAAAGCGTCAATTACCGATAACGATGTATTTCTCAAAAAAGCAGCCAATACAACCTACAGATTCTGGACTGCCTTCATCTCTTACACCTTCAACTTCATTTACAATTTGAAAGAAACTATTTTTGTGCTCAATTAGCTAAACTTTAAAATTTTATATTACAGTCCTCAGGCTATTCAATTAAATATATAAAAATTTTATCTCCAAATTTTTTAAAGGTTTGTACATTGTATATTTTTTCATTTAAAAAAACTAAAAACTTTTTTGCTCATTTTAAGATATGTAGAGTACTGTACTGTAATGTAATAAATATCCTACTAATTAACTAGTCAATAAAATATGTTTATATACTGTTCTGTAAATAACATTGTATCTGCAAATTTATTCAATTATTATTAAGGATAAATAAAATACTGCTGCTATTTTATTCACCTTATACAAAGGTAAAAATTTTAAAATTAATGATTTTTCAGGGGGTTTAAAGTTATACGCGATATCGCCTATAACGCGGGGGTCAGGAACCTAACCCCCGCGTTCTACGAGGGACGACTGTATATCAATTTTCAATATTATTTTTTATGCATAATCATAACTGTGTAAATGACAAATCAATTACTGAATTTTATTAAGAAAGACATTTGAAAAAGTAGAAAGTTCCGGTTAGTTCCGGCCGGAACCAAGCTAGTTCCGGCCGGAACCGGAACTTCCAAAAAATCGAGGTTCCGGCCGGAACCTGGTTCCGGGTTCCGGTACACCCCTAATATATATATATATATATATATATATATATATATATATATATATATATATATATATATATTATGAAGGGGTTATTGTCGCTGTTGAAGAACCACCTTCATTAGC
>JABUQX010108512.1:0-23461 GCA_015478945.1 Trachelipus rathkii | reverse complement strand
CACCACCTTATTTTATCTTATTTTATTTATCATTATTACATATTATTACTTATTACGAATTATAATATGATAAATAATTATTTATATAAAGAAAAATTAAAAATATATAAATTAATACTACATTAAAAGACGAATTAAGCATATCCGACGTCACCCTCAATGTGTTCCGCTCCACCCCTCCAACTTCAGGCTACTCAGCGTTATCAAACTTAATTAAAACTTTTTTATTAGAATTACTTATTATTTTAGTTGCTTTATGACCGACTAGGCCGTGATTATACAATAAAAAAAAAAAAAAATCCAACAAAGTGCATTAGAGGGTCGGGGGAGACCAATTATGCCTAATTCCGATCACCCCCCGAGCGCTATATATAGTATATACACTATATTATAAAACCGTATAATATCAATATTTAGAAGAGGTATTGGTACTACTGTATAATTTAAAAAATCTTTAATATACATTAAAAAGGTAATTAAAAAAAAAACAAAAAAAAAACATTTAAAAAAAAAAAAGTTAAAAAAAAAAAAAAAAAACATAAAAAAACGTTTTTTTCACACCTAGTAGCACAACATATATTTGAAAAATTTAAAGTCTAGCACTCACGGGTCGGGAGCCGTCTTATTCACAATTAACATTATATATATATATTATATATATATATATAATTATATTATATTATAGTATATTATATTATATAAATATTATATATATATAGCATTTTATTATTATTATATTATTATTATTATTATTATATTATTATATTATTATATTATGATATATATTAGATTATATTATATATATTATTAGGAAGTACCGAACAGGTTCCCCGGAACTTCCGCCGGAACCTCTATTTTTAGAATTCCGGCCGACCGAACACTTGTTCCGCCGGAACTAACCGAACTTTCTACTTTTTCAAATGTCTTTACAAATTCAGTAATTGATGTCACTCAGTTATGATTTTGCATTAAAAAATAATATAGACAATTGTAAAAGTGAATCAAAATATCATTAAATGACTTCGACCTAACTTTCGAAAACTCTAAATATGAAAAACAGTATTTTCACACTCGAACCGATAGCTTTAATACTCTGAACAATGTGTTTTTTTTTTTTTTTTTTACTATATATTTTTAATTTTATTATTTTAACAAATTGCATTTTAATTTTAATTTTATAAAATACTAGAAAAAACTAATATTACCTAATTAACTAATAATTTTAGTGGCATATAATTATATTTAGTTAATCAAGTTATTAAATACTATATATATCTTAATAACTTATACTCTAATATTTATATTATTTCTTTATAAAAGTTTCTTGAAACATCATTGATGAATTTACTTATTATATAATAAATATACTTATCATTAATTATGATATTTAAATAATTATTAATTATTAAAAAAAAAATTGCCTAAAAAAAAATAAAAAAAAAAACAAAGACATTCTATGATTTTATAAAAAAAAAAAATCACGTAATAAAAAAACCTTCATTAAAAATAATTTGATCTTTAGTGCAACCCTGCCTATATAATCTAACCTGGGGTGGGATAAATAAAATTTGTACAGGTATTATTATTAGATTTTATTATATACTTATATATTATATATATTATATATTATTATTATATTTATATTATATTATTATTATTATATATTCATTATTATTATTATATTATTAATTATATTATTATATTATTTATATTATTATTACATTAGTAAAAAAAAAAAAGTGAAATTTTCTTGGATGACTTTTGTAGCAAATATATAGTAATTAGAAGTGCTGATCCATATATAATCTCGGAATTGCTGTATCAACATCCCGTGTGCAATCATGGATCCTATTTTGCATATTTCCTAGAAACAAACAGATTCATGGCAACTACGTAGGCGTATAGACGTTAACAAACCGCATATTATCTACGTGAGCAGCAAGTTTACTCGTCAATATCGGGTAAGCATGAATTAACTTAGTACTTCTACAGTATGGATGCATGTACCTGGATGATGTCTATACATCTAAATACCATCGGATGGTCCCCGTCATTTGTCCAGGGTGAACTGAACTATCTTTACGAGAGTTTATTGCCGAAGTTGTCTCTGAGCGTTGCTACAGTCTGCATGAAAAATGACCTACTGACATTGCACAAGAAAGTAAAAATGATACGTAGCAAGAAAGCAGAAAGCAGCGGAGTCTCCAGTCAGATGAACCTTGTTATGCAGTGAATTTGCAGTCCTACTACTCTCTATGGACTCCCAGCATACAGTACGTGAGTGGCGACTGTTTATTGACTCTTCCAAGAGCAGTTTAAAAGTGTGTTTGTTAAACAAACGCAACCAGATATGCTCGGTTTCATAGTTTACTCGACGGCATGAGAGAGAGTATGCAATAATATCAAGACCAGTTTTGAACTACAATATAGGTACATGGCTGGTTAATATGCGTAACCTCAAACAATGGTAAACATTCTGCCTCGCCTTCAGCAAGCAGGCTTCACCAATATCCGCTTCCTTTATTGACAGCCGGCGACAAAGGATCACGGACAAAAGAAATTTCCACTGAGGAAACCTGACGGCTATGGACAGGAACAGTCTTACGCAGACCACTTGTACAGAGAAAAATCATCATTCTTACTTCCACTTACACATAAAAACTTGTTGATGAAAAACAAATTTGTGAAGGCCCTTAGACCATGCATGGTAATGCTTCCGCTATAACTGCTCAACGTCTTGTCAGTAACATAGAAAAAAGCGGAGAACTTTGAATGCCACAAATACGACACTCCGTCCGTATGCTGCCTTGCTCAACAAGACGTCTTAAAGGCAAGCAGCCGTGGGAAGCTTTTTATCAGATGTAGTACAGAATTTTCTGGGGAACAGAAAGCCGGGAAACACTAGCACGCTACAAGAACTGCAGACAGTCATTCTCATATGTGAATGGGGAGTATAAAGTGCACTACACATTCTCACCTAAAGCAATCCATAACCTAGCGATGTAGCAATTATCAGTGTGAACTCTCCATCAAATCTAAAGTTCATGAAGGACTTACCAGCAATGCGGATATCAATATATGCCGATATTGAGCTGATGAGGATATCCAACGCTCATGCACAGTAGCATCGTTACGACATAATACTACATCTAGGTATGTTACACTAACTTAAACCATTCCTTTATACATTCATGTGTCCCATATTACCCTTTATTCATAGTTGTATAATGTGTTTTAACATATATCTATCAAAGACATGGATCATATCATGTATTTGCTTTTTTTTTTTTCTTTCTCTCCCCTTCATATTTATCTTAAATAATATTATATATTATATAATATAATAATATAATATATATATATAGTATATATATATATAAAATATATAATATAATAATATTATATATATATATAATAATAAATAATTTATATAAATATAATATAAATATATATATATATATAATATAATATAAAATATATATATATAATATATATAAAATTTATAATATATATATATATATATATATATATATATAATATATATATATATAATTATAATATATATATATCCGATAATTGTGACAGACTTAGAAAAAGTATAAAAATCATAAAAATTTTACAAATCTGTTTACACACAATATCAACCAAAAAATGCGATGTGATTATGCAAAAACCGATTACATTTTTGAATCAGCACATCAATAATCAAATGCGAAACCCCTCCAAGAAATTTATTAACCAGTTTATTATTATTTATTATATATTATATTATTATTATTTATATTATTATATTATTATTATATATATATTAATATTACATTTATTATATATATTAATTATATATTATTTTTATTATTTTATTATTTATTATATTATTATTTTTATATTTTATTATTTAATATTATTATTTTTATTATTATTTTTATTATATTTATTATATTATTATATTATAATATATTATTATCATTATATATTATGATTATTATTTTATTTATATTATATTATATATTAAAAGAAATTAACTTTAAAGTAAAAATTACTACAAAACAAAATAATAACAAACTGTAAGCAAAAATTTTAAAAAATTTTAAAACCAAGATCCATAAATCTTATTAAAAGTATGAATATCTTATATTGAAATGTTGTGATAGGAAAATAAGTGGCCTCTCTATGCTGTGAGTAACTGATCTCTTACCTCAAACACGTTAGCGCTTCTGAAAAAAAGCTTTTTAAAAAAAATGCTTTTCTAAAAAAAGCTTTTTAAACTTGAAGATCCGTAAGAACTTGTATACTATATTCCTATTCTGCTACAGTAGGATTGGCAAGATGGCCAGAACTTCTAGAATAAACCTCCACTTGCTTAATCAGACAAGTAAATAAAATAGTACAGTAAGCGGAAAGTCAAAAAGTCCGTTCACGGCCGAACCAAATTCTGGTCCTGGTACATTCGCCATAAATATATATATAATATTATATATATAATATATTATATATATATATAATATATATATATATATTATATATATATAATATATATATATAAATATATATATATATATAATTAATATATATTATATTATATTATATATATATATAAATAATTATAATATAATATAATATATATATATATATATAATATATATATATATATAATATATATATATATATATAATATATATTATATATATATATAAAATCATTAAAATTCACAGACTACATGTATAAATTATTGAATAAAATTGATAATAAATTTTATATATTATTATTCGACAATAAAAACAAAAAAGAAAATAAACAAATCAGAAATCTATTAAAACTGGTGCTGTACTTGTTCTTGTTCTGCTCCACATAAGTATTTTACCTTCATTAATTATTAAATTTTTTTTTTTTATGAAATATTTTAAGATTTTGTAAATTTGGAGCAACTTTTGAAATTTTAATTTTCACATCGTGTTGTTCCGGTTCAGCAGCATGCAGCCTTCAGCTGCACTTTCAATGCAAAAATCAACATCTCACAATTATGTATCTATAATCGCTGCCTGCTTTGTACGTGTTTGTTGTATCAATGCTCACTGTCTCAAATGTTATCCAAAGTAATTGATATTGATTTCTTAAAACCTCATCATGAAATTCTACAAGAATTATATTTATTTACTTTTTGTCTCCCCCACTCCCCTCCTATGAAAATGTACGGACCTCAAAGAATCATCCTCTAATATGTAGTCAGCCCAGAGATCTATTAAGCTAGTTTTCTTGAAGTCTATCTAATGTTTCCGACATAAAAATCATGGCATTTCTAAATAAGAGATGTTGAGTGTCAGCATTTGTTTGGTGAGGACATTTATCTGATGTGGAGAATGAGTAATTATAAATTAAATTGTGTATCATGAAGGGAGGTTGGGTCCAGACCGTGATGATGATGAAAGCATTACCCTTGTTAGATTTGTGCTTATGGAAATTTGGTATGACACCTAAATATGTGGTTATAGGATAGGAAATCATCTTTTCGGCTCAATGGTTTGCATTGGATTAATAAAATGGGCATGTTGGGGAAATATATATATGCAAATATATTAATAATTCTGTGTAAGTTTTTCATCTAGGTGCAACGGATGACTAAAAGAATAGAGAGAGATTTCTAAAATTTGACAGCAATATCTATGTCAAAGATAATATTATAGAGATTTATTCATTAGTATAGTCGGGAGAGTGTGAGGAAAGCAGTCAGATATATTATCTAAGGCTTCATTTTACAGTTATCTAATTCTGAGTATTGAATTGTGATTATGCTTATCCTGGAGCATGCATAGTTTTTAACTAGTCTGAGGTTTCAACCTTGATTCATATATTTAAGTATCCACACAAGATGGAAAGGGGTGAACTTGAAACCCTGATGGAAAAATTTGTTATCTACTGAACCACTTGAAAAATATATATATATAACTATAATAAATATATAATAATATAATATAATATATATATATATATATATACTATATATATTATATAATATAGATATATTATACGATATATATATATATATAATAATAATATTAATATAATAAATATTATATATATTATAATATATAAATATATTATAATAAAATAATATATATTAATATATATATATATAATACTGTATAATATATATATATACTAATATATAAATAATATAATAATATATATATATATATATAATTATATATATATAATATTATATTATAAATATAATAAATATATAATATATATATATATATATTATATTACATATATATATACAGTACATATACGACCACCTTACAAACACAATGCATTAAATACAACACACAAAATAAACCACACAATTAATAACATCTACATTCCCCACCACACTTCACCACAATGCCCCAGAAATTTACAAACCAAACCTCTCAGAAATCTCCCATCTCCCAAACCTCAAACGGAGAGGACTCAATGCTCACCATCTATATGTACAATCGCCAAGAAGAGACCAAAGGAAACACATCATAGCACACCTGAAAAACATTAACATCTTAATACAGCCCACAAAACAGCCACACAGAAACCACCTCCAAACCAACCAACATGCACAGCACCAACAAACACTGTCACCAAATTGCATACCAAACTCACTGTCAGCACATACCGATTCTAAATTCTGACCACCTACCCATCACATATAAGAATACCAAAATGTCAAACAAACCAAACTACCCAACTCAGAAAGCGTACACAAACTAAACAAAAAAGGCAGACGGACACAGTCACCAAACCCATATAAAAACAAATTACATTCCATAAATACACTAAAGCACTATCACACTCAACAAAGCATTAAAAATTTCCAACTTCTCTAATTCAAAAAAAAGCTATCTATGCCATCCCAACAGATACATAAAAAAAAAAACCCAACCCCTAACATCTGAAAATTAACGAACAACTATCAAGACTGCTAACCACTCAAAAAAATACCCACACCACTCCAAATGACAAAACACAATTAAACACCCAAATGCTAACTTAACAAACACACATCTCAAGCAACTTCCAAACCTTCTTCACCAAAAAACATCCAACACACGAATAACACCAGAATGTGAGAAACAATAAATACACTGAAAATCTCAACAACCAAAAAACCACTCATGAATCCATTCAAAACCCCCAACACACAAAACCCCCAATCCAACAAACAATACACAAGCATCTCCAACTCACTCACATAAGCAAAGTCAAAAACCACACACACCCTCAAAACAGGAAAATCATCAAAGCCCTAAGAAAATAAAACTCAACCATGACCCAACAAATAGAACATAACCACAAAACTACCTAGAAACCTACACAAAGACATACCAAAGACCAAGTAATTTAACTTTTAAGTCTATTAAGTTGTCTTTTGTTGATAATGGATTTATGGTGATTTGAATTGTGTACCATAATAAACATTGCCATTGATTGGAAAACAAGCACACAAAAGACACTCATATATTAATATAGTATATACTAATAATATATATATAATATTTATATATATATATATATATTATATATATATATATATATATATAAATATAATATATATAATATATATATAATATATATATATATATATATTAATATATATATATATATATATATATTTGAAATAAAAATAATATCTAAGCTATCGAAAAGCCAAATCATGTAAAACTTAACTCACAGTTATAACTGAAAGCTGAAAATGTTCCTCTGTTTTCTTCAGAATTGAGTAATTAAAAAAAGTTTCAAAACCTACTTAAACCCTATTGTAACCCCCTTATTGCAGCTAGCTTACATACCAGAGTTCCAGTATAATAAATTTCAACCAACACTGTAGCAACAAAGCCTTAAGGGTCAATCCATTTTTTCCGTACCCTATCGGCCCTCGATAATTTTTGAAAACGTTTTTATATTTTGCTGGTCTAATGTATCCCTGGAAATCTCAAACACATTCGTTTTAATTTACTCGGTGTAGACAGGTGACAAAATGTTTGACAGGAGCAAAATTATCACTTAATAGAGTAACATTTAAGTCATATCTCCATATGGTAATTCTTATACCAAATTCATTGAGAGTGATTTGTTAGGGATACTTTAAGGTACATTATCGCTTTTTTTTTTAGAATAATAATATTTCACCATGAAAATGAATCCGAAAAAATTGTCGGTCTTAAAAATCGAAAATTTCCATTATTCGTGGGTGATATATTAAAAGAAGGAAATAATTTAACGATATAAAATTTTGTGGGATGATACATACTAAAGTAGGGTTTAACTTAAATCTTATTGAAGTTTGTAAATATTAAAAAAATTTACAGGGTAGCCAAATCAATTTATTCGAAAATCGGTAACTTTGAACTTTAATCTCTGATGGGTAAGTGCTAAAAATCTGAATATGTTCACACATTATCTGTTTAACAAAAGACATTTAATGAAAAGAGGGAGTTGTCCGCGAAAACCGAGCGAATGGAGTTTAAGGAGGATCCCAGTTCTCCACGTTGTGTCGTAAGCTTTTTCAAGGTCAAAGAAGACGCCAAGAGGGGCATTCCAGGACAAATCAGCAAGGCAAGGTAACCACTAGGATTCAGATTTTCTTCAAATTTGTTATATAGGGTTGTTTTGGGCCAAAAACCAATAAAAAATTCTAACCTACGTTTCTCCCGGACACCCCCGAAAAATTGGATCCCGAAACCCCATTCATTTAAAGCTGTAGTCATGAATGGTTAGACATAGACCATACATATTATATATATTTGAATCAGCATGTTAGAGCTTTCATTAGACTAAAAGCAGCCTCACCATAATTAGGAAAAAGTCCTCAAAAATTATAATTTCCCCTCCCCCCCCAATACTCATGATATTAAAATAGCTACAATTTTTAAAAACATATGAAAGTTGCCACTGTTATCAAATTATGAAAAAAAAAATACAAAGTGACTTTGAGATTTTGTCGATTTAGGAATATAATTAAAATAAACATCAAATCCAAAAAACACAATTTATCATTCAAGACATATGTATTGTACCTCTATATATATATATATATTAAATATATATATATATATAATATAATTATATAATTATTATATATATATATATATAATAATATATAATATAATATATAATAATATATATAATATATTCAAGTATATATATATTTATATATATATAGTATATATTAATATATATATATATATATATAATATATATATATATACATATAATACGTATATATATATATATACTACTATATATATATAATAATAATATATATAATATATATATATTAATATAATTATATATATATATATTATATACAGTATATATATATATTAAATATATAATATATATAATATTATATATATATATAATAATATATAATTATATATAATATATATATAATAATAATATATAATATAATAATATATATATATATATATATTAAAATATATATATGTAAATACATAGGTATATATTATATATATATATAACTATAAATATAATATATACTATATAATATATATATATTAATATAATAATATATATATATATTATAATAAATAATTTTTTATTTTATTATTTATTTTGCAAGGATATATATAGGGGCCAATTTTTCCAATACGCTTTGATAATACAAGGTTATTATAGTGAACCCTCTAAAGGTTCATTAGATTAAATATATAAAAAGCTTACGAAAATATCAGTAAATTTATTAATAACTGCATAAAGAAACATTAGCATTGACACATGAGCAAAGAAATCATTAACAAGAACAAAAAAGATTGATAAATTTTTTTTTAATCTATTACCTGGAAAAAAAGACTGCAAATCTGTTAGAGATAACAAGGGAACAAAGTTTGTAATGCAAAAACGCCTAATTTTAATGAATTTAAAGGAGGCATATGAATTGTATAAAGAAGATAACAGTAACCCTATAGTTGGATTTTCAACATTTGCAGCGCTTTGTCCTCCCTTGTGTATTAGCAGGTTCAAATGGTACTCATTCTGTATGTGTTTGTACATATCATCAGAATCTGAAACTTCAAATTTCTGACTTACCCTGGAAAGATATTAACTACAAATTATTAATGGAAAAGAGTGTGTGTGCCATTGATAATAGGAGTTGTATGATGCATATGTGCAGCATATGTCCAAGAGAGGCTGGTGTAATAAACTATCTCACAAGTCTTAATACATTCAGTGAATATCTGCAGTTTGAAGAAATTAGGTATAAACAATGGATTTCGACAGATCGATGTACGTTACTAGAAAAAACAGAATCAATAGATGAATATATATCTTCACTAAGCACTAAAATCTCTAACCTCACAAGACATCACTATGTCGCTAAAACACAGACAGCTTACCTGAAAAAATTAAAAGAGTCCCTTCATGATAATGAAGCAGTAATTTTAGGAGATTTTTCTGAAAATTACTCCTCATTGTTCAAGATGCAGCACAGGGGTTTCACTGGGAAAATAGTCAGTGTACGCTGCACCCATTTGTTGTGTATTTTAGGGATGGTGTTTCAAATACTACAAAACACACAAGTTTCTGTTTTTTGTCACCTGACACAAGACACAATTCCATAATGGTATATACATTTCTTAGAAAACTCATCCCACAGATAAAAACAGAACATCCAAACATTACAAAGCTACATTATTTCACTGATGGTTGTGCTGGCCAGTACAAGAACAGATATAACTTTGCAAATATCTGTAACCACTATGATGATTTTGCTCTTTGTTGTGAGTGACATTTTTTTGCCACTAGTCATGGAAAGAATGCATGTGATGGTGTTGGGGGAACTATCAAACGATTGACAGCAAAGGCCAGTCTTCAAAGACTAATAACTAATCAGATATTGAATTCCAAGGCAATGTATGATTTTTGTAAACAGAGTTTAGGTAAACAAATTCATTTTTTTATGTAGAACATGAAGACATAGAAAAATGTGCGGAAATGCTAAGGAGTAGATTTGATAAGAGCATTCAAATTCCTGGGACACAAAAGTTTCATAAATTTGTGCCATTAAGTAATCAAAGTTTAATTGCATATGAATTATCCACTGATGGCATTGGTAAAGAGTTTCCTGTCACTAAAATGGCTATGTCTCAAATTGAAGAATATCAAAAAGTGAATCCTAAAGTTGGTGAATATGTGATAGGTGTTTATGATGATAAAAAGTGGGTGGGTCTTGTACTGATGCATGATGAAGAATTTGATGATTTCAAAATTGATTTCTTGCATCCCTCAGGATACAGCACATACTATCAATTCCCAGAAATAAAAGATGAATGCATAGTGGCCAGAGACAACATTCTACATATTTTAAATACTCCTATTTTAAATCATGGTACTTCAAGGATTCAGTACAAATTTGTGGAAAAAGAATTTAAAACCTTTTTCTAAAGTGATATCAATAGTGTATAATAAAATGTTTTTAATCACCATACTGTTTCTTGAATAATACGGTATATTATGATATTATATAATATATATATAAATATATATATATATATACTAGTATATATATACTATATATTAATATATATTCATTATATATAAATATATATATATATATATATAATATATAATATAATATATATTATATATATAGTATTATATATATATATATATAATATATATATATATTATTATATATATATTATAAATATATCATATAGTATATATATTATAAATATATTATATATATTATATAAATATATAAAATATATATATATATATATATATAATATATAAATATATATATATATATATATAATATAATAAATATATATAATATATATTATTATATATATAATATATATATATATATAATAATATATATATAATAATAATATATATATTAATATATATTATATATATATTATATATTATAATAATATATAATAATATAAGCAATAAAGCAATATGGAAATGATAAAATTGTGTTTTTGGATTTATGTTTATTTTAACTTTAATTCCTATTAAATAGAACAAAACTCAAATTCCACTTTTTCTTCCTTCAATTACATTGATAACAAGTGAACTTTCATATTGTTATTATAAAAATTGTAGATTTTAATATCCATGAGTAATTGGGGGGAGGGGAAATATAAATTTTGAGGGAACTTTTTCCCTAATTATGGTAGAAGGCTGCTTTTAGTCTTAAATGAAAGCTCTAACCATGCTGATTCTAAATATAATTATATGTATGGCATATGTCTAAACCTTTCATGAGCTACAGCCTTCCCAAATATCATGGGGGTTTCGGAGATCGCCCAATTTTCGGTCGACTTTCGGTTTCAACGTGAGAAAACCTAGGTCCTAGAAATTTTTATTCGATCTGTTGTGTTTGGCCCAAAACAACCCTAATATAAAATATTGAGAAAATCCTAATAATTTGAAGTGGTTACCTTTTCCATTTTTGGCTGAGTTCTCCTGGAATGCCCCAAATAAAGACTATATTGTTAAAAGTGTGTAAATATATATTAATTATTAGAATTATTAAAATATATTGTCATAATTCTTTTTTTTCAATTTTATTTAGCATAAAACAATGAAAATAAAATTCATAATTTGGAAAAAAATTCACGTTGGAAAAGTCAATTAAAATAATAAACTAGACTTGTTTTCTATCAAAATTAATACTATAACATTATTAAATCTACTTAACATTTAAATTAATTAATAATTAGTTTGACAAACACAACGTAATATATTTAATAATATATATATAATATATATATAATATTATTATATGAATATATATATAATATACTATAATAATATTTATATATATATATATATATATATATAATATAATATAACTATATATATATATATATATATTATATATATATATATAATAACTATATATATATTATATAAATTATAATATATTATACTATTATTATAGTATTATACTATATAATATATATAATATATATACTATATCATAGTATATATATATATATATATAATATATATAATAATAATAATATAATATATATAATAGAAATATATTATACTATAATATATATATATAATAATTATATTAATATAAATAGTATATTATATATATATATATAAATTTTATATATATATTAATAATATATATATATGTACTAAGTATAGTACGATAAATCGGTCAATAATCACCTTTCTTTTTAATGAATTCATGAAAATCGAAATTTTAAGTTACATCTTTACTTAATAGTTTTTCTCACATTTGGAGTTTCCTTAATGTATAGAATATAAATGAAAATAATAATAATAATAATGAAATAAAATATTTAAAATTTATTTTAAAAATTCCATTTTCAAAAAATGAATTCGGGAAAAAACCGGTCAGTGGCGTCTGGGAAAAAAACGTCAATTAAATTTGATACGTCTGGTTCTATCCAACCTTATTTTAATTATACATTTATGTTTAGAGTAGATTTAAAAAATATGATAATGGATAAAAAAACCACAATCTAAGTTAATTTATTGAACATTCTTCGCAAACGCGAATTTTTCCAAAATTAGAAATTTTATCTTTCATTGTTTTATGCTATAAAAAAATGTGAAAAAAAAGATCTATGACAATAAAGTTAATATTTCTAATAATAAATAATAATATTTACACACTTTTAACCAATATAGTACTTTATATTACTGATGTAGGCCACCGTATGCCTATTCATAAACACAACTTAAAAAAAATTTTTTTTGGGCCATCTTTGAATCATATCTCACATATCCATAATCAAAATACCAATATGCCATGTGAAGAATTCCATCCTCTAATCTTGGTAGTAGATCTATAATCATGTCGTCGACAGAATTTAGATTTTTATCTCCTGACCCACGTCCATGAATCATTATAATCAGTCGCTTCAACAATTACCTCTATCTCTGAAAAGAATCTGACTTATTTTGGACACCCCTTAATATTTTTTAATAACATTTACGCAAACTTACAAATTAAATATTTAAGGTAAAGCGCGCGTGAGTTCCTCACTATCCTTATCTCCTCAGCACAATCATATTCGAATCCCTCTAACACGCAGCCAATTCTCTTCCTTCTATATAACATATCCTACCCCACGTGAAAACTCGAATAATTCATCTATCGCCACATACCTATTCTCTTTATCATCGAATCGGATAACCAACGTGCATGGGAATCATAAATATGCTCCCTAAACATACACAACAAGAAAGGCCAATTGACCTTAAAGTTATCCTAACAAATCACTCTCTAATGAAATTTGTATAGAGAATACCAATAGTGATATTGACTTAATAAATGTACTCATTTAATTGATAAATACTTTTGCTACCATCCTGTCAAACATTTTCGCTCACCCTTTTACAACAGCAGTAAATTACCAAAACGAATGGTCGTTTTGAACTTTCACTTCTAACATTAATTCATGGAAACTTATAAGGTTTCACAAAACGGACTCAACGGCACACTTTCATATTCTTGTACGCGAAAAAAGCAATTGACCCTAAGTGGCAAGAACTTCCTACCCCCTTAAATAAACTTTTTTACATACTGAATCTTAATCCTAAACCATGAATACAAAATAAGGAATTAATATACACAACTATTACAAACAATACAAAGACTAAATTAAACAAAAAAGACAAGACAAACAGATCAATCTTATTATCTTTGCTCTCCCCATTCCTTTCCTCCTTCACATATTCTTTATACCTTTCACATCCCTCATTCTTTTTTTAAACACTCTGCTAATATTCGATGTTCTGTCATCAATCCATTCAACATCTTGTAATAATGTTTTTCTTCCGACACATCCACTTGACCCCTATGCCACATCTAATCTCCTCTGAGAGAGCGATTACCATTACTCACTTTTTTCAAACAGAATATATCCACATTCTTTCAGTCTTACTCTCCATATATAGTATACTATACCTGATTTGTAATCCTCTCACCACCAGCATGCCATTTAATCCAACACATTCCCAAATATAAACATTGCTTGTTACCTGTCTATAAATGCCATGGCTTCTGCCCTCAATAATAGATCTCACAACTCTTTCATACACCTAGACTTCCATTGCCAATCAGACATGTAATTCCCCTTATTCATCTTTACAGAGAGGACTATTAAACCTACTGTGGACTAAACACTCCCTTTTATGTAACATAAGAAGACATTTGATATAACATTTCCAATCTTTTTCCTTCCAAGTTTATCATCAAAGCCATAATTTATATATATCCCTTTCCTTTATAGATAATTAATTAACCTCATTCTCTCCACTTTCCTCTCCCTAAGAATCTACACTTCCCTCACCAAATAACAAAAAATCAATTTAAACTTTATTCAAATGTTGTAAAATATTCCCAATGAAACCAAATTCAAATCAATTCCGTATATTCTCAACTGCCTATCATCAAAAGAATCTCTTATCTGGGAACCATTATAGTTTCCATATATATATCTTGTTCCACCACACACTTCCTTTTGTACTCGTTTACTATTTAACCCCTATATGCTTAAAACCTTAACTCTTCTAACATCATTTCTAACTTTCTTTCTACCCTTTTTTAACTCATCCATGAATATATCGATGACCACCCAAAACAAAAATCATATATGTGCTACACAATTAATTACCTATCAATCCTCCCTGCTTCTTCATAAATAATAAGCCATTCTAATTTACTTTTATATTAGCTACCTCCTAATTCCAATTTACACCAACCACCATTGTCATACCAAGCTCTTGCAGCATCTTCAAAACTATAACAGTTTTCCTAAAAATTCCACAATACACTGCCCTTTCTTAGGAGAATAACATCAAACCCTTCTTTCTATACAATCCCCTGTAATAAGCAGATTTAATGTCATGAAAGCTACATGCCCACCTCCTTTTTTATGATATTCTTAAAATATTCCCTGAACAAGTTGGAGTTTCAGTGATTAAATCCTCTCCCTCCTCTTTGAACCCTCTTGCAACCAATCTCG
The DNA here is from genome assembly GCA_015478945.1 of Trachelipus rathkii. NCBI lineage: Eukaryota > Metazoa > Arthropoda > Malacostraca > Isopoda > Trachelipodidae > Trachelipus > Trachelipus rathkii. The sequence goes on along the minus strand of JABUQX010108512.1, from coordinate 7,445 downwards.
CTTTACATGTACATTCTTCCCCTTTCAACTTTCCAGTAATCACCCATCTAAGAGAGATTTTTTTATGACCTATCATTAGTTAAAAACATCATTTGCTTCCCAATTGTCAATTTCCTTTACCTTAGCAGTCAAAGCTCTTTCATCATTCTAACCAGATTTCCTCTTGATCCTCTATACTTTCAATCTCCTTATAATCTCTTAAAGTCAATCCAACTACATTCACCACTTGCCACATTTTGTATATTTTAACTCACTCCATTTCTTACTATTAGTTGTTCTTGCTCTACTTAACACTTTCACATCCATACATTCACCATTCTCTTTATTCTTGCATCTATACCTTTTACCAATCTTTATGTTTATCTTATTCCCTGCTGTTCCCTCTGATCATTCCTCTCCTCTTCCTCCTCCTCCTCTTCTTCTATTATAGGGACTCAAACTATTTTAAGTTATTCTGTCTCTGTATCCACTACTGCTGCATGATCTTTCTCTTGATCAACCTTATCCTCCATATTCTGAGGTACCCCTGCTGTACCTGTAATATGAACCCTAGCTACATCCCTTAAAGTACCCCCATGCTTTACTACAACAGTCTTTCTATCCCTTCCTATCACCTTTGCTGAACCCCTCCATTGTTTATCTATACCCCTTTTATAATGCACTTCCTTACCCACTTCAGCAAAATCAACGTTATGTTCCCTTATCTGTCCCTTCATTGCTTTTTTTATCTTATCCTCTGATTTTTGTTGGATATGTATTATTCTGCACTTAACTATACCCTCTAAATGCTTTCCTAAAATTTCATCCTTGAAACCAATTCCTCCCATACTACTACTATCTTCCTCAATCCTCAGATGTCTTATTAGGTAACCTTACATTCTTCCTGATAACTAATTGATTAGGAGAATATCCATTCCTATCTAACAACCCATTCTTTGCTGTTACAGACCAAATCAAACTCTCATTCCTACTAACACCCTCATCTTTCATTTTTCTCATGCTCTTTCATCAATCCCACCATTTTTTTAAATTGACCATTACTCCAAGGACTCTCAGCCGCAGTTGCCCATTGAATCATACTAAATCTTTCACACAAACCTTTCATTTCTTCATTTTGAAATTCTAATCAATTGTCTTTCAAGATTTTTTTTTTGGTTCCCCAAATATGCTAATCCATCTTTTTAATACCATTTCTACAATTTCTTTAGGTTCTTTATTTTTATTTCAACAAGCTTGACAATACCTAGTACCTAATTCAACCATTACAAAAAATATATGCCCCTCTATCTCACCTAAATCCATTCCTACCATTTCATTGAAAATTTTTGCTAAAGGGAAACCAACTACGGGTCTACAAGGAGTCTTCCTATATCTAACACAAGTATTACATTTGTCAATAACATTTTCTACACAACTTCTTTTCTTCCATTCCTCACTATCAATCAGTCTTATCCCTATAAGCATCCCTAACTAATTCCCATTACCTTTCTTTGCCTGGATGACTAAATTATAAATATAACCTATGTACTACCTTTTCTCTATTATTCTCATTTAGAAAATCTTTTTTTGTACCACCTAACCACCAGACATTTCTATTCAATCCTTTTCTTAAACCAATTCTTCAGGTGTCCATTTTCATTCACCATACATCTTGCTTTCAAATTATTAAAAACCTATATTCAATTCATTTTTTTCAGATTTATACTAACATCCATCTTTTTAATGATTCCCTTCCTAGCAACCGAGATATATCCCCTTTTACAACATGTAATAAAAAAAAATCTTCTATTCCCCACATAACATGGTATTTTGAATCTCTTAACAGCCTGATAAGTAGAATTACCAAACACATATCTTCCATTTATCTATATCATAGAGTCTTTAACATAATTTCTATCCCTTTCATTCATACTACCTACCACTAAGACTAGTCACTTTTCACCTATCAAATTTTTCTGATATCTAGTATCTACAGTCGCACATGGTTCATCATATTCATATGTTCTTTCCCTTTCAATTACACTTTCACTATAGAAAGCCTGATTTCCTATTTGAGAATTCCTATTGATCCATCCTCTTCTTCTACCATACCTTCTCATACTTCCTACCTGTTCTCCCACATTAAAATCACACCTAGCACCTACTACTTCCTCTCTCCTTTTATACTGTCCTCTCTTGGGCCATTGAGCCGCAAAATGATATATTGATTGACAAAAATACATCTCCTAATTTCACCAAATTTATTCTTATTAATTCTTCACTATCTTTTCCCCTTTCATGAGATACATCCTCTCTTTCTTTTGTCCACATTCCACTTCTTTCTACTGCTTTCACTCCTAAACCTTCACACACATTTATTAGACCATCTTTTAAGTTTTGAAACACCCAAGCATCCTTCCACAATACCCTAACACCATCTGTCTCTTGCTTGTATCCAGATTTGCTCCTTCCAGTAAATGTACACATTTCATATTTTCACCTAAATCAACTCTACCAGTCATCTTATACATACTTTCAATTATCTCAAATGTTTACATATTCTCTATGCTTTCTTTTTCTCCTCTTTTAATATAAAAAAATTCCAGATCTTTTGTCCAACTCTTTTAACACCTTCTTCACACCTTCATCCTTTCCTAAGTCATCCAGATTTATATTACAAATATTTTCAAAAGCTTTTTTTCCCACACTCATCAGAACTTCACCACCTGGACATTCATAATTTTTATCATCCAACATATACCACCATTCTACTTTTTTTTTTTTCACACTTCATAGTCATTTACTCCATTCCCCTTTAAACAAAGGACATATTCTCCTTCTTTCCCCATCTATTCTCTCCTTTACCTCCTTTTGTTTTCTCAACACTCGTTGAACCATCCATCTCTACACCACCAACAACCACACACAAAGTCCTAAGAGAGTAGCTGAACTACGCTCTGTTACCACTGAAAAATAATCTAAGCTAACCTAAAAACAAAATAATGTTAAAGACTTTATTCACAGTGACAACTGAAAGCTGAGAATGTTCTCTTCATTTTTCTTCAGAATTGAGTATTAAAAAGTTTCGCAATATACCTACTGAAACCCTGATGATGTAACCTTCCTGTGACCACAGTATAATAAATATTGTCACTCGAGTTCCCACTTTCCTTTGTTCAATTTCCTGCGTAACATTGTCAGCACCAAGCATTCTACCGGCTTCTCCACCTGCAAAATCACGTCCCTCTGGTTAATCAAGACTGGACCATCATCCGGATCTGCTATCTGAGTGCTCGCGTCCCTCTGCTCAGCCGACTTCCAACCCTTCTCCATGGTTGACGCCTGAATACTCCCTTCCCATTGTTCGACTGACCCCGGACCTTCCTTCATGGTCGACACCTGAATACTCACCTCTTTCCGCTCAACATCCTGAACCATAATGTCCGAGACCCAACACACCTTTATAATCGATGTCTGGACTTCTCTAACCTTGTAATAATGCCAGAATCTACTCGATCTTCGCTCTATCTTCCGCTCAATCCTTACACCCACCACATTCAATTTGTGATTGATCTCCCGCAGATTGGCCAACTCAATCCTACTCTTATCCACCAGCTTCCACAACCCGTTCATCACTGTTTGCAATGTCTCAGCAACCTGACAAGAAGGTATCCTGGAATACCATGTGAACCTATTCCCCTGAATCCTACTTACGCTCCCCTCCATCACGACTCAACAGACAACAGTCACATCCAGCCCCGACCCACACACCGCAAAGTGCACCAGCAAAGCAATAATCCCACTGGGGATGCCAAAAATTGCTACAATGTCACAAATCTGACAAAACACAACTTCACCATTGCAATGGATGAAGAGGCGGAGGGTTTCTAGGCCTCCCGTTAGCTGGCCTGATGTAGCTCCAAGCATTACACTCGCCACCCGTTATAGCTAACACTGGGTTCGCTCCAATGTAGTATCAGACTCTTTCCTGCTGGCCAGCGGCGACTGTGTTTCCTTCTGAAGCCAACCACCGGCAGAAAACTCTGTTCCCACCCTCCCTCGCTTTTCTTGACTATGTCCCTTGCGGGACTGAAGCAAGCATGGATTTTCCCAGCCCCTACTCCACTGAATCAAGCGTAGATTTCTTTTCTGCTCTGACTCCATTGAAGCAAGCGTGGGCTTACCCCTGCTCCGACTCCGCTAACTGCGCCTGTTTCCCTGGGCAAGGGCATCCTCTTTTAACGAAATTTTCCGCAGTTATGAAAGCCGGGACTGGGCTTATCAGACCCAAAACAAGCGCCTGTTCTTTCTCAGTTTTCTGATTGTACAGCCGCTCAGACACTCTTTTTTGGAGCCAGTAACACCTCTTTTTATAAACAGACCTCGACACTACTGGGAGCAAAATAAGAAGGCAACACAATTTTACAATTTATAATTTCCAATCTTAAGACGGCATTAATTTTGCAATAAGAGCCACTAGACTGCGGAGGATTCAATATTATCAAAAACAATAAACAAGGTAATAAGCACGGAAGGAGATGGGAGTGTCAGTAATAACCCTGCAATGCCCACCCAAGGCACCTCCAATCCCCTCGGTGCATGACTCAGTGCATTTTTGCTAGGTTCCCTTATTAATGGAAGACTTCACGAAGACAACAACATGTTAAGGGCTCCGTTGATTTCTGCCCAGTTACGAAAGAACCTGGGAGGAGTTCCCAATTCTGCTGGGCAAGTTCCACGGATGTTAGACACCCACTGCATGCACTCGTTCCTCGAAGTAATTTTGAAAACTCTATAATTCCCTCACGAGATCTTCCACTCAAGAGTTGGTTAACCTCTTAATTATTCCCACTTAGTTCATTCAGACGAGTTTCCGAGAAATTTCCACCTGCTAACAAGCACAAACACTAATTAAAAACCCCATTCCCTAACGTAACTCTCAAAACGCTTCCACAAGATTCAACTTACCCAGAGGAGTGGAACCTTGACTCTTCTCAGATCTTCTTCTTTTAGTTTACTTTGATTAAGGCTCATGGCCTTACTCCCTCAACAATCTTGTTATTTTAATTAAGGGCACACAGCCTCATTGTCAAGATTCACTCACTACTTCGTTTATAATAACCTACTCTTTAAATATAAGGAAAGAAAAACTTCATGAAAAACAAGAAAACAAATCCCAATAAAAAAATAAAAAATAAATAACTAATAATAATAATCGTTAAGCATCAAATTCCCTACAGAATTTGTTTATAATATAGAGCTGGCGAAGGAGGAGGTTGTTTGGGTATGTGGTGGGTGTGGTTAGAGAGTGCAATGTGGCATAGGTGTTGGGGTGTTTGGGTTTTGGAAAAGAATTGTGTGCCTATCATGTCCAGGTGTATGTCTATGGGTAGAATTTTTGTTTCTTCTTGTTAGTGTTGTTGTGGTGTTGTTGATGTGCATCCTGTTATGATTCTTAGAGCTTTGTTTTGTGTTGTTTGGAGTTTCTTTATGTTGTTTTAGTCAGTATATATATATATATATATATATATATATATATATATATGTAATAAGTTAACTGAGTTATGCAGTTATATATATAGAGATATATATATATATATATATATATATATATATATATATATATATATATATATATATATATATTTCTTTCTATATATATATATATATATATATATATATATATATATATATATATATATATATATATATATATATATATATATATATATATATATATATATATATATATATATATATATATATATATATATATATATATATATATATAAATAATATATATATATATATATATATATATATATATATATATGGGATGGAGTCAAGTATCTGTATTTATCTGATCAAATCAATACTCTGTATCAAAACTTTTCTTGTAGTATCAGTATTGGTTAAAAATAGCTGATACTCAATGGATACCAATAACAAAATCCTGTGTGAATAATTTTTACAGTGACTTTTACACTACATTATCAAAAAAAAAAAATTTAAATCTTTGTGTTTAATAATATTTAGGAAACAAATTGCCTAAATTTTATGACTTGTGCCCAGTTTACTTTATGACTGGGCTTTAGATTCAGAGATTTTTGGTGAGAGTCGAGTTAGGAATCTGAAATTTACAAATTTACAAGAAAGAGTTTGAAGTTAAAGTAGAAATAATGCCCCACTCCAAATAAAAATAATTTCAGAGATTTTTCTTTCTCATACTTATATTGCCAAATTATGGTAAGTGAATGCGAGTGCTGCTGAGAATGAGAGGGTATACAGTTCAAGAATTGATTACTCACACCAAAGCAAACTGCCCACTTGAGCAGTTTTGGAAGCTCATTGATCATTATTTTTAGACATCGCAAAATAGGTAGTTCTTTCTGTGTGAATGTACATTGTCAGCTGGAAGGAGAATATTTTCTTCTGATGTAACCTTAGATGCTATTAAAGAGAGGGAAAGATGAGTTGCTATGCATTTTGAATCAAAAAATAACTTTGAGTGGAAGTCAGATGCTTTCAATTAAGGCTTAGGCTTCACAGGCAATATTTTATTATTCATGATAAGAGCAGTTAATTACCTGCACAAAAATAAAAAAACGAAAATAGATGAGAGGTGGCTACATTTGCAATAACTTTCATTGATATTCTGAAAAAATGTCAGTCAGAAAAATATACTGACTGTGAATAGGACAGGTTGCATTTTATGCCCTGGAAAAATGCAATATACATAATGGCAGGATCGTCAGGAAGGTTCTATTCTTAAAAATATAACTTCTTTTTTAAACAGGTTTAAAGATTAAAGATGTTTTCCTTCATTCATGAATGGGTATATATTGAGGAGAGCATTGAATGCTGCAAAAAAAGCTTTTCTCCTTTCCAATTCTTCTGCTTTTTTGTGGTATTAGCAATTGCAGAATCTTTACCAGTGTATAATTGTTGGTGAATATGTCAAATATTTAATTAGGAATACCTTCTCATTAGTTTTAAAATTTTATATTTGTTTAAAGATTGTATATAAAATGTTGAAATCTGTATTCATGAAAGTTGAATTTTAGCCAGACATTATTGATAATAACCTTATTATTACCCATTGCTTAATTAATTTTTCAGTGTGTTGTGGTTGCTATACTTGTAATATAATAAAACTGGTATCAGTACTTGGTATTATAATCAGTATGAAAGGTTTTGCGGTATCAATATCGGTCAAACTGAAAAGTTTAGTATCAGTTGGTATCAGCATCAGTAAAAATTTTAGTATCTGTCTATCCCTAATATATATATATATATATATATATATATATATATATATATATATATGTATATATATGTATATTGATGTGAAAATATGTGTATATGTATATATATATATATATATATATATATATATATATATATATATATATATATATATATATATATATATATATATATATATATATATATATATATATATATAT
>JABUQX010108511.1:0-37755 GCA_015478945.1 Trachelipus rathkii | reverse complement strand
GTCTCCGGCGAACCCCCTCTTCTTTGTATTGGGTGTCGCGGGGGTTCCTCCGCCCTAACCCTACGGGTATGAAAACGTCCCCCTTTTCCCCTCGGCTCGGAGCCCCTACATTGCCCGTGTAATTACCTTACAAAAAATAAATAAAATAATTTAACCTAGACCAAGTAAAAAAAAAAAAAAAAAAAAAAAAAAAAAAAAAAAAAAAAAAAAAAAAAAAAATTTCATTTCGACCCTAGAACATCTATTTATGTATCATAGATGCTACCTGTGAAAAAATTTTTTTGATCCGAGCTCCCGTTCCGTGTGGGCGTTAAGTAACTTTGTCCCGTAACTGATCTGCTGAGAATCAACGTACCCGACTCTTTACTGTTGAGCCATCCTTAAAGCCAAAATATTTTATTCACGAACAACTTTAACACTTTCAACTTCTATAACTTGATAGTGAAAGTGAACTGGAGATCCGTAGATTGTTTTAACATTATGGCTTTATCTATGCTTGTTGCTCTAATTTTATTTTTCTGTTCATCCTATCTGCATATAATTTTTTATAGAAATAAGGAATGGGTAAGCTGCACAAACTTTATTTAACGTTTCTTTCTGTAAAACTTACCAATTTTTGGGGGAGGGGGTTAAATTGTATTTTTCGTGTCCAGAGGCAAAATGGTTAGTATTCAAAAAAAAAAACAATAATAATATAATAATAATAATAATAATAATTAATAATGAATATAATAAAAAAAAATAATATAATAATAATAATAATAATAATAAAAATAATAATAATAATAATAATATAAAAATCAATAAAATTAAAAATTATCTTTGAAAATTTCATGCAAATCGAATGAGAAAATAGAGAAAAATTATTCATATTTAAATTGTTTTTCAATTTTTTTTTTTAACTAGCCATATTCTGACTGCGACGAGTTCTCACTAGAGAGAAGGAGATGAGAGAGAGAGAGAGAGAGAGAGAGGAGAGAGAAGAGAGAGATGAGAGAGAGAGAGGAGGAGAGAGAGAGAGAGAGAGAGAGAGAAGAGAGAGAGAGAAGAGAGAGAGAGAGAGAGAGAGAGAGAAGAGAGAGAGAGAGAAGAGAGAGAGAGAGGAGAGAGAGAGAGAGAGAGAGAGACGGAGAGGAGAGATGAGAGAGAGGAGAGAGAGAGAAGAGAGAAGAGAGAGAGAGAGAAACGAGAGAGAGAGAGAGAGAGAGAGAGAAACGAGAGAGAGAGAGAGAGAAAGGAGGAGAGAGAGAGAGAGAGAGAAGAAGGAGAGAGAGAGAGAGAGAGAGAGAGAGAGAGAGAGAGAGAGAAGGAGACAGCAAGAATGGCAGACTCATGCTAGAAAATACTATGTTTAGAGTCACAGCAGACGCGAGCTGAAGATCAGTAGATTCCACGAAAGACGATTCAGTCATGAAGTTTACGAGTTAAGATAGTACCAATTTGTCTAACGATGCTCTTTCTATACGATTGAGAAACAGAAAGTGCCAGACCGAAGTAGAAGCAGCAGAAAGAGAGAGACTTGCTCAACTCGTGACATATCATTTGTAGAGAGCATGCAGCCAGATCATAGTAGTATTCTGGCTCTATATCTCCGTTTAGAGGATAGGCACGAGTTAGTGCACGAACTGCAGCCTAGGCCACATTGGGCTAGCCAGAAAGGGATCACTTTTGCGAAGCATGATTGAATTGAGATTGGTAGGATGAGGTAGAACAAGCAATACCCAGGGAAGCGGTAACAACGACTTTAAAGAAAAAGGATGCAAATAGGTCCGGTGAGGGTTATCTCTCGGACCTCTGAGTAGGGGACGATCGGTGAGTGGTATATATTCCCCCCCCCGCCGAGGAGAGGGTCTCCGGAACCAAGCGCTACTTTTCTATGGTTATTTGGGTGTCGCGGGGGATTCCTCTCCGCCTACACACTATCGAGGTGTATAGAAAAAACGTCCCCCCTCTCTGTGACCACCGTCGCTCGATCCCGTCACTAAAAGAAGATTTATACGCTTGATTCGCATTATATGTTTTATAGTATTCTTCTATCTCAACTTAGCTTTGAGCTATCAACTGGTTTGTAGAGCAGGGAAAAGTGAAATTATACAACATACAAACTTCATACGCTTGATTTCCATTATAATGTTATCAAGGTTTCTTGTTACCTTATCTTAGTTTTCGAGGATATCAACTGCGGGGTAACTTCTTTAGTTTGGCCATGATAGATATATATATATATATATATATATATTAATATAGGAGTATATATAATATAGATATAATAGTAGATATTGATAGTATTAATTCTATATATATAGTATAATATATATATATAATAATATACTATTATATATATATATATTATATATATATATGAGTAGTATGAAATAAGAATAATATTAATATATAGAGATATAGAATGTGTGTAGGATGTGTGGAGAGAGAGAGTACTCAAGATAAGAGAGAGATAGAGAGAAAGAGAAAGTGTTTGTGTGTGTGAGTTGTGTGTGTATTGTGCTGTAGTTAGTGTTGGATTGTAACGTAATCAATGTGTTTAGGAGTGTGTTGTGAGTGGGTGTGATAGTTGTTATGTGGCCTTAATGTTGTCGTATTGTGTAATGAAGTTGTGTTGTGCGTGATGTCATGATGAACTGCTCGAGGATCTATTAAAAAAAGTGTATGAGGAATCATTTAGCAAAGAGAGGGAGAAGATAAAAAAAGCCGTATAAAACAATAATAAAAATGAAATGAAAGAAAAAAATGCTAAGTGCGAAAATGCTGTAAGTGAAAATAAATAGCTTTTAGAAATATGATTTAATGTTTAAATATGCCTTAAGAGCGCGAGACAGAAATAATAATATTACAGTTGCATTTAAATTTTCAGCTGACTTTTAATACCTGGTTAGGGAACTCATGATTTTTGTTACTAAGGTTTGGGTTAGGTTGATTGAGAATGTATGTTGCCTTGCTGTATGTTAGGGTGGTATGATGGTATAGGGTAGTTGAGTGGAAATAATGTTTCCCCTTTATAGACTTAGAGAATGAAAGAGCAGAAATGAATACTAATAATAATAATAATAATAATAATATAATAATAATAATAATTAATAAAATAATAATAATGAGAATAATAATAATGAATAATATATTATATAATAATATGATAATAATAATAAGATATATAGATAATAATAATGAAATTAATAATAATAATAAATAGTTGACAATGTTAATAGAAATAGTGATCTCATTTACATACACTGCAATAAGTTAGATTCCATTCTGCTAAAAATTGATATTGATAATATAGTCTTTAGAAGGAGGTTATTAGGGTTAAACGCAAGTCAATCGGGGAGAAATAAGCTCTTTAATAGTAGTATTAAAAGCATAATGAGGCTATAATTTAAATAAGTCATAAACATGTATATTGAGATGAGTATAGTACTATTGACATATTATACTACCTACCTGTGTTAATAGGATTCCAAGTTGTACAGGTTCCAGGTAGATCGTAGTAATAATATAGAGAGAGTGGTATCATAACGCTATACGATATCATATTATAAATATGTAGTATTTATCTGTATAAGTATCTATGTTATTAAATCATTTACTAATAATATTTCTTATATGATATTAATAATATATAATTATGATATGTAGAAAACGTATATCTACTATACAACTACTTATTCCGTCCATTATCATCCCAAAATTAATTTATTATATACCAATTAATATAAATACTGATAATTTTTACAAGAGAGTTAGATTTACATACTTTTTTTTAACTATAAATCTGACAAATATATCATATATTATATAATTTTTGATTTATATAAAAAATATAAAAAAGTATTATATATATTATATTTAGTATAAACAAATATTATAGGAAGTAATAGTATTAATATTAAAAATATATCGTCTATCCAATAACACGTCACGTCAAATATAAAATTTAGTTCATGGCGCTGCTCTGCGCGTGACACATATGTATTATGACTCTCTAGATGAGCACTTTATTATGTGGTTATTGGGATAAGAAGTCGCACATGAATTGGTTGGGAATTTGAGCCCAAAAGTCTCTCTCTGCCTTCAAAGTAAATCTAAATTAAAGTTGGCGGAATGAATTATTTCATAACTTTAGGGAAATGCTTTAATTTTACATAATAATAAACAAATATAAGGATATACTAAAATATATATTCAGTAGTGCAATAGTGGTGATGATTGAGAAATCGTAGTATTATACTATATATACATAAATACATTTTTTAATTTCAAACTATTACTTTTACTAAGTATTTGTATTTATTTCTTAATCTTATATATTAAATGCAAAAAAAAAAAAAAAAAAAAAAAAAAAAATTCTAGCCACTACTAACGCGCATATAATAAAAAAAATAACCAATATAAAAATAACACATAGTATTTACTTTAATCCCAAAGTTAAAGTTTTAGCTTGATATGTTCTGAAAACTGAATTAAAAAAAAAATAAATAAAAAAAAATAAAAAAAAAAATAAATAATAATATAATAAAATTCCCGAGCAATCGTGTTATTTTTTAAAGAACTATATTTTCTGAAAAAAAAGTCAAAAGATTTTGTAATAAATGAAAAACTGCAAAGTTTTTTTTCTGTTGTATCTGATCAAAAAAATATCATATAGGATTGGGAGATCAAATTAATTACACCTTATTTTATATTTTGTCTCGTGACCAGAGATCAAATTTTATTGTATTAAAAAAAATACCCTAAATAAAAATATACATCTGGCCAAATTTTATATGGTCTGAAAATTTCAAGTTGATTGGATGAACAGAAATAAAATGTCACAATTTTTCATTTATAGACTGAATTTGTATCTAGCAAAATTGCAGAAAACAATATAAGATGATTCAGATAAAATCATAATCAATTGAAACAACAAAAACGCTGCTGATACGATTTTCTTATTATCTAAGTCATTATTGAAGACTCCAGGATCAAACTGCGTATCATAATATGTTCTATCTGCCTTGATATCTGCATTCGATACCTTGTCCTTACCTTTATGTCCCGATGAACCTCTTCCCTTGATCCTTACTAATATAACAAAATTTTCTGGAAATCTGTACCAAACTGATGTGAATAAAGTATACCATTATGCTCATATTAATACCCAAATTTTTAAAAAGGTTTGCCAACGCTTTTTCCATCAGAGTTAATGCTTTTCCTAATTGTAGGTCTGGTAATTACAAAAGAAGTTCTTGACAACTGAAACATAGCTACACCAGGCAGAAGTTTAACCATCATTCAAAACTTGTGAAATTCGATCGTTGACTAGTTTACGAATTTGAGAACTATCAACTTTTCCTGAGTTTAGTTCTTCGTTAATAATTCAGAAGAACCATCTAAAATGATTGTTAAGATTTGGGATTATTGTGTGAAGACAGAATATTGCCCACGTTATGTTTAAGGACCTTCAAAATAAGTTATTCATTATTAAATCCATGATATACTTTGACATGGTAAGTTGTGGGAGAATACTTGAAATTTATTCTCATATCAAAATATATATATATATATAATATATAATAATAATTATGGTATCATTTAATGATGTTTTACAACGTTCATAGTTCTGTTTTTCTCTTTTAAATCATCATACCAAATCTTTACACTACTATCCCAGAAGCATATGAAACAAGTGTATTTAGTGTATTCACATTGCTACCTAAGCAATACAGTTCAATAACTTTAGATCAACACAAATAGCCCATGTACATCCACAAATTAATAATTCAAATATAATAATATAATAATAATAAATTAATAATAATAATATAATTAATTAAAATAAAAAGACTTAATAATAATATAATAATAATAATAATAATAATAATAATAATAATAATAATAATAATAATAAATAATAAATAATAATAATAATAATAATAATAATAATAATAAAATAATAATAAATAATAAAATAATAATAATATAATAATAATAATAATTAATAATAATAATAAATATATAATAAAATAATAATAATAATAATAATAATAATAATAATAATCCGACAAGAACGAGAATGAGAGATGAAGAAAGAAAATTGTCATTGTTGAGTGTAACGAAATGAAAATATCCAAAAATGAATGACGAAAGAATGAAGAGACAGAATGATAAAGTCACGTTTTGTTGCTTTTATTTCTGAGTTATGACTTCTTTCCTATTCCAAACGCAAAACTACTTATTCTCTTGTAATCTTACACAGGCAACTATCACACACAGAATTAAATAAACTACTATAATCTACATCAAACACTTATATTAATTAATTATATAATAATTAATAATATATATTATAATTAAATATATATATATAATTAATTATAATATAATTATTTATTATGAATATATTATATAATATTATATATATATTATATATATATTAATATATTATATTATCTATATTAATTCTGGATAATTATGATAATTATAATATATAAGCTAATAGTAAACTATCAAATTCCATCTAGTAGATTTATTTATCCAATAATATATATAATTATCGGATTACATTCAATAAGGGCACCGACACCATTCAATATACGTTTCCTCTCAAGCATTGCGTCGGGCGGCTGATGGATGCAGAGAATAGCATCGGAAAGCAGAAAAGTACTCTTTTATGAAGAGAATATAACACAAGTCGTGAGAGAACAAAGACCCATGCCTGAACATGGCCGCCTGTAATCATTGTACGACTAATAGTAGTAAGCATGTAAAGTCGAGTGTCTCGCGTGTCAGAATAAAATCCCAACCGTCCAGAGCACTTTACACGGCGAGACGTGGCTAGCAGGACACTATCCACTATGTAGAGACATTCTGACGTGAGTCACCAGCAATTAAGATCATGAGTGTGGGTTGCGAGTAGCCACACATACGCGAGTAGCCCTCAACAAAAAGAACCCCGCCAATTCACGTCGCAAATTAATGCATGACCATTCTTGCTCGCGACCTCCTAGCCTACTACAACATACTACCTGAGTTCTGCTCATAGGCAGGCATCGCTCCTCTATCACATAGATCGTCAATTCAACATTTTTGCTATCAGGAAGGAGAAAATCAACTCCCATATCGGATGCAATTCGAAAACACGACTCTTAACAAAAAATACATTGCCTTAACTAAAATCCAACATATCATCCACCTTTCCCAACCCTAAACCAAACCATCTCAACATAATTTCATATTAGATACTCTTATTTATACCCTTTCTTCACACCACACAACACTCAGCAGTGAAGTCTGGACAGTTTGCATATCCTCAGTTATTCAGTACGAATTCTCTCAACAAAACGCATACACTGTCGCCTAGAAAGTTGATGCCAGTCTGAATACAATTTAGACTTGTAGATACGCAGTTTACCGTATTAGTGTCCAGTACCCTCAGGCGTGACTATACCATTAACACCAGCGATACCCTCATGTAAGAACCTCTAGCGCACTCAAAACTTAGTCCTGTCACATCCACCAACGATTTATGCACCAGCCCCTTTCATTGCCATTCACAACTTTCTTACTACACTCCCCATCATCCGTTCCCTTTTCATCCACATATATCCTAAATATTAAACTCAGACACTGTTCAGTGCTCACCATCCCTAAACATAACCTGTCACCCAAGGGCTGTTCCCACCACAACCATAAGCACACTTAATCTACGCTACTTTCAAACCTCTCCTTTTAACACCTATGCCAAAAATCTTTTACCAATCCTACGGCAAACTCTACTTCTAGCCAATCAATCCACACAACCAAATCATCCAACACACTACACACACACACACAGCCACAACAACACACACACACACACACCACAACACACACCCTATAATAATAGTGTATATATATATTTTATTATATATTATAAATTAATACTCTAATCAATAGTAGCTATAGTAAGAATATAACTTCTACTACATATATAGCATATTAAATAGTATATATATACTATTATATATTTACAAACCTAGGTATATATATATATAGGTTAGTGTATAATAATATAGTAATAAATAATAATATATTATATATAATAAATAATAATATATATAGTATATATCGTATACTATACTAACGAATATTAACAACCTATAAAAAAGATGGAAGTTCTGTCGACAATAACATTATTATAAGATAAATATAAATCAGCCTTTCCTGTGGAGGAAAGAGTGGAACATTTCAAAACGACCTATAGAGAATGAATTGTGATCATTCTTGAGTAATACATTAACACGATATCGCTTTGACCCTAAATAAATATGAAGAATAAACCTCGATTAGAAAAATAAGAATGTACAATAATTACAAGAATTTTCTAGTAGGCGATCTGAAGTAGCTATGATTATATTTATAAATAGTAATCTAGTAAGATATATATTTATAATATAATATATATATATATATTATGAGGTTATATTAATTTATACCTCTAAAATGTAGTAGAAAGATATATAATATATATATTATATATTATAGTATTATATATAATTTATAGTGAAATATATAATTATATATATAGAGAAAAAATAATATATAATATACATAATATATAATAAATAATATGTGATAGTATATTTGACAATTCTTTAACAAGCCATAAACAAAGATAAACGTACAACTATAAATATAATCTAATATATATTATTATATATTATCCTATATAACCTATATACTACCTTATATATGATATTCGAAAATATAAATGAATATATACTCCAGTATAATATGAGTATACTATATTATATATTCATTTTACTCATATATCCCATAATTTGATATATGACTTATACCTATACTCTGATAATTTAGACCTAAATACTAATATATATGATCTTGAATTGAATAGTCGTATAATATTTCATATATTTAACTGTGTAATTATAGTATGATCTAGATATATGAGTGAATGGAGTATATATTTATATACAGCCTATCACAATAGTTAGGAGTGAGAGTAAATTAGCTTACACTCCCAAGATAATGCTACCGTTGCGTAGAAGAATAAATTAATTAATCATCTATATTAATATCTGAATTACAATGAAAAGGAAAAATGACTGGGAAGAAATATTTGTTATAAAGCGAAGTCAGGTCTATGAGAGCTAGAATACGAGTAAATAATGGCTAACAAATTATATTTATTTGTGCGTTTTCAGACAATACATATGATGCAATATATCCAGACATATTGTAATAAAAGTGGAGAATGACAGGATCGTGTTTTCTTCTATACTACACGATAGCACAAAGTCCCACATAGAGAATAACAATGAACAATTGAAACGAACACGGACTCCGAACAAAGTCACTACAGAATAATTTTGAGGACAAACTAAGAAATATAACTAAGATTGCAGTTTTAAAATAGATAAGGAAAAATCGTCCTTACAAATAAATTGTGCTTCTTTACAAGGACGACATGAGTCGTTGGCTTTGTTTTATCATATATAAGATGGATAATAGTATATAATATAATAATTATACTATAATAAATAAAGTATATAGTATATTATAGTATTATAGTATATTAGTTTATAGTAAATATTATATTATATTAATATATAATATATATATAATATAATAATAGTATGTACAGGTATATATTATAATATAAATATATAAAGTATATATATATTAATATTTTGCTATTAATATTATATATATATATCATTATATACCATAACTAATTTGATAAAAAGATTCACACACATAATGAGATGAGCTAAGAAGCCTGCAAGGTGAATGCGGGTGAGATGTTTAAAGTATAGGTAATTATATAAAGATAAATAGTAAATCAAATATTATAATTATATGAGTATCTAGTAAGTATACTAGTAGTATCTATTGATATATATTAAACTAGTGGTAAATAGTCACATATTATACTATATAGTATGCAGAATGCGAAATTTAGAGATTAAATATCATTAGAATGATTTCAGATATTCCTAGCTAAGTATACTTGCTTAGATGGATCACATAACACAATAAGCATCCTAGAGTGAGATTCATCATACAGTTTTATCTACTTAACTATGATCGATTTCACGTATTTCTTGAGATTGAGTCGTTATGCAACTGTGTAGTACCATCGATAGGACTATGAATGGATGGAGCGGCTAAAAGTGCCATCAAGAGAACTAGAGATGCCTTCAGCTTATGAAGCAGCTATGCACTGGCCCGATGGATGTAGTGCGAAAAGATAGATCAAAGAATTAGAGTAAAGCGGCTATGAGTAAATAGCGACCACACACACACACACCACACGCACACACACACATCACGCACACGCGACACACACACCACACACCTACAAAGCACACACACACACACACACACACACACAAACACCACCACACACCACACTTAACAACGTTTAGTGAGATGATAGCCTAACCCTATATATTAACACATCCATCTTTGTGAAGCTGAAATTCATTTTACTTCGAACCTATGAATCTTGATTAGCGGAAATACAAGTAGTAAATCCTCTGTGTATCCAATATTACTGTAATTGCCAATAACGACGTTTAACGTTCTAGATGCTATATGACGTCCTTTAAATTAATTATCGAGCATAATACCAGTAATATATATATATATGAGTTATAGTAATATATATATATATATTATGTATACTATATACTATACTATATGATTAGTATAAATATATATAAAATATATGATACAATAGCAAAATGATAATCTGACTTGAGCACAACGTCAATTAATATCGATATTTCCATGTAGGCCTTATAACCAATTATGTAATTATATATCAATTATACCTGCATATTAGTATTCTAAATGAGATAGTAAGCGTATTATGTAAATATATAGTAGATTATATATATATATATATATAATATTATTAATATAATATTATATTATATATATATATTATAATATTATAATTAAATATTATAATATATATATTAATATTATATTATTAATTAATATTAATAATACATAATATATATATATTATATAAATTATATAATAATAATATATTTAAATTATATATATATATATATTATTATTGATATAATATTATAATTATATTAATATATATATAGATATTCAACAATATGAATATATATATTTATATATTATAAGATAATATATTATATTACATATTTACATATTAATTAAAAACAATATATATTAAATAATATATATAATATATAATAATTTAATATATATTAATATATATATAAATAATTATATATAATATAATATAATAATATATTAAATAAAAAAATCAGAATATTGTCTTATTCCAAAGGTAATGTTTAAAATAATATCATTATCAATAATATATAATATAATATAAATATATATATATATATATATATATATATATATATATATAATATATATAATTATATATTTATTATATATAAATATTATATTATATTATATATTATTTATAATTATATTATATATAGATAATAAATATAAATAAATAATATATATGAATATATAAATAGAAGATATATAATATATATAATTATATATATGATATTAATTTTCAACAATATTCATCTTTAACAAAATTTTCTTGATATTTCTTAATATAATTATTATATAATTAATTATATATATTATATATATATATATATATATATTGTATATATATATATATATATAAATATATATATATATATAATATTATATATCTAATATATATTATATATATATATATATACTATATATTATATATATTAATATATAACCCTTATAAACTTATTTATAGTTATGACATAATAAGCAATAGAAAAGAAGACAAGACAGATACTACTATAGCCAAAAAGGGAGAAGGATACATTTTTATCCTAATGTACATAATTAATGTCGAGGCGATAAAAACTTAACACTAAGAAGTCGGAGAGTGCTGAAGTTATTCCCTTCTAGTGTTCCTATAACTTAAAATTATGGCGTTTGACCCTACCATTAGCAAACTGTTTGCTATCGCCTCTATCAACTTCAACACCCTCAATCCTGGAAAGAGTGCCTTCATCCGGCATTTTGCTGAAGAAGCAAGGACCCCATCAAAAAATCCCAACTATCTCTGTTTACCTAAAGTTTTCTAATCTATTTTGACCAAGAAGATTAGAATATACTGGAAATCTTCTAATTAAATCTCTGATTGACAGTTTGACTTTCGAAAGGAACGCTCACTTTATGATCTTCTTTCCTTTCTCTCCGACTCTGGGGTGCGTGTTCTGCTCATCTGCATCTTGTGTGGAAATCTATCATGTGGAGATAGACAGAAGGCTTTAAAATAAACTGGCACTATTTTAATTTCTAAAACTCTCACTTTCTTATTTTTCCTTTCTCTTCTGTAACTTCTCTTCACTCCCGTTTCAGTCGTTCTATGGCTGCTATTGTAGATAAGAAATCATTTATCCTTTTAAATCTACTTCATAGTGGCATTCCTTATAATTCCTGTCAATTCCCCACCACCTTTTTTCAATTTTGCGATCAATATTATCTACCCGTTACTGGGGTACCTTTCTCCACACTTAGCAATAACTCCATCACTCATCATTACCCCATCCAGTATGAAATACCAATTCCCACAGAAGAAAAATCATACTATAAGGGTAGAACTGAAGAAACAGACTTCAATGCATCTATCTCCTACCAATCCTTCAGAAGAAGAAAAAACATGGATGTTTCAATGCATCAAACACTCAATTCCTTCAGATGAAGAAAAAACATAGATGTTCCACATAACTCATAAAATCTTCTTTGAAAAATAGTTTTCCGGCTAATCGGCTGGTTGTAAAATACCAAACGGCCTGCAATATTTCATCTTTTTTAGAAGAATCACATTAATCTCTTTCTAACAAGATTCTTAGAGATTACTGTTCCGGGGTCATCGCATATCTTTCTAACCACCCAGTTGATTAGTGTTGCATATGGGAGTTCCTCGCCCTTGGATAGGAGTTGAATCACATATCTGGGATGCCGTTTCCATACATATTGCCACCTCCTTAAAGTGTAGTCTGGACTTGCCGACTCCTATAAATCTCATACTCTCATTAAATCTTTCTAATCTCTTTCCTAAAAGTCGAACTGCTGCATCACGCTTCTTATCCTATCGTTATTACAAGGGACATTGCTCTTTTGAATTCTGTAGCCATAAATTTTCTTTTTGAGAGCGTACTGCGACTCGTATTTCAGATAGTCTCATTCTTTCTCCTTCAATTCCCCACCCATACTTAATTTGCTGCTGCTCAAGTCTTACATATACTCACGTGGAATGACTGAAACAACTCCAATTAATTCATTCCAACTCCTTTGATTTGCCACAATTTCAAAGAGCTGCATATCGCGATGTCAAAAAGCCTTTAATTCGGCCCTTTTTTATCAATTTTGAAAAATCAGATGAATTTGAAGCTTCTGCTTTTATTCCCACTGGAGATAATATATATCTACTATGTTTACAAATCTATTTAAATATATATATATATATATATATATATATATAATATATTATATATATATATATATATATATATATATATATATATATATATCTAAATATATATTCTATAAATATTATGTAAATATAAAAAAAAAAAAATGTAAAAGATATATATATATATATATAGATATAGTATATATATATATATATATTATATATATATATATATATATATATATATATATATATTATATATATATATATATATATATATATTGGCAAAAAAAATTCTCCATACAACCCCACAATTTTTTTTAAATTTAGCAATTTGAAATTAAGAAAAAATATAAATTGATAAAGTGTAGGTTTTGTAATATATAGAAAGTTTGGGAAAGATAAACTGTGTGAAGAATTCTTCCTTCTCAAATATAACTTTGAAACAATCCTAAAAATGTTATTTACTTTAATATCTTAATAGCAATTTTTTAAAAATCAAAAAAAAAATTTATATATATATATATATATATATATATAATATATATATATAATTAATTAATATATATATATATATATATATAATATATATAAATGATATATATATATTATTATATATATCTATATAATAAATAGTTATATACTACAAATATACCTACAAAATATCACATATTTTTATTTATATTTTTATATATATTATATATATATTATATATAGTAGGGTGGCCAGCTCTCGCTACATTGTCCAAAAAGCCCGAACACCCCCGTTTAGGCGATCTTGCGAGATATTATATCTCTCAAATTTGGTATATCTCCTTCTATGATGTTAGGGAGTCTTGGAGATATTATATCCTCCTCAAATTTGGTATATCTCCTTCTTATGATGTAACCTCGTCGTAGACGAGGTTACGAACCGGTGGCCCCCTTTAGGGGGTAATGAGCCCCCAAAGTTGGTTATAGCCTTAGTTAGACTGTATATAAGCTGCTGAAATATTTTAAGAGAAATTATATATTATATATATATATATAAATAAAATTATATTACATAACATATATATATATATATATATAGTATATATATATATATATATATATAATAATAATATATATAATTTTTTTAATATATATATATATATATATATATATATATATATATATATATATATATATATATATATATATATATATATATATATATTTAAATTTTCTAAGATACCCACAACTCAAATTATAGTTGCAAAGGAACCCCTTAAACAGCTGCTTGAACCTATCCTTTATTAGAGCAAATTACATGAAAGAACACAAATATTATTTTAAAAACTAAGAACGAAAAGCTTTTCTGTGCTTTAGGTTGCACTTTGTTCAATCGTATAGAAGAGATCGTAGAAAATTGGAAGCGAAAACGTAATCAATGTTGTGGAGATCTAGTTGGTTGGTGAAGCTTGATTTTTCTGCCATGAGTTGCCATTTTTTGTCAGTCAACAGAATATTGTTTAGGATGGTATCGAATTTAACTTCCCCCTCCGTGTTGTTCATGGTCCTACCCTTGCAATTGAAGATGCAGAAGCTTTCAGTAAATTTGCGATTTGATGTATTGGAATTGATTTGTAAGATATTATGACGAGTAGTATCTATGAGATGATTGAGTGAAGACCTGTGCCTTACCAAAGCTGAGCTCGGATTATCTGTGGAGAGGTCGTATTTGTGCTGGTATATGCGTCTCTTTAAGTTGATTGTCTCGCCTATATAAGTTGATTGGCCCTGTTTGCATTCTATATTGTATGTACAAAGGATGTTCTGAGCCGAAGTTGACTCAGTTGGGTGGTGCTCTTGTAACACTCTCCCCAGCTTGACAACACTCTTCACAGGTGCTACCCCGCTCGGAAGTAATTTCTTATATTATTATATATATACGTGGGAATGTTAAGAAAAACCTGCTCCATATAGGGTTCACCCTCCTCCCCCCTGAGAAAAGTGTCCGTCTGGTCCTGGCATGAGCTCGGTGGAAAATGTAATTGGGATAGTGCAATGCGGCGAAGGTATCCTGTATTGTTTTCAACTGTGAGTCTATTTTTTCGGGACTACAAATCCGGTAGGCCCTAAGAATCTGTGATGAGACCACCTCAACCTTAGTGGGTCGTGTGTGTATGGAATACCAGTTGATATATGAATCCGTATGTGTTGGTTTTTGGTATATATCAGTGCTAACACGTCCCCCCTCCTCCACCTGGACCAAAACATCCAGGAAAGGCAGAGAACCATGGTCAGAAAGCTCCAATGTGAACTTTATGGAGGGGATTTGATTGTTTAGGTGGTCCAGTAGTGTCTGAGGGTCAAGGCTGTGCGGCAGGACAACAAAAATGTCGTCTACGTATCGCTTCCAAAAAATATTGCAATATGAGTTGTGTTCAAAATCAAAAAATATTGCAATATGAGTTGTGTTCAAAAATGTATTTCCGTTCAAAAAACTCCATGAAAAGGGGTGCATACATAAAACGATCGACGCGTAAGGCCTAAAAGAGAATGTACAACTGTAAAAACAGGTTTAACCTTCCTGTTAGGTTTGTGATTGTATCCTTAATTTTATATTATCTTTTCTCATGAGACTTGCTTTAGCGTCATAATCGCTGTGGACTTGAAAGCTTTAGGCTGTTGTGTTCCGTTTGAAAAGTGTTCTATTTTCACTAAGTGTAGCATTATGTTGCGTCTTAACAGATATACCTCCATACAAAACATTATCAATGGCGTAATCAAGATCCCAGGTTGGGTTTCAATCTAACAAAGAAACCCGATGGTTCGATTTCGTCACGTGTATTAATTCAATCTTGTATGACTCCGGTAAACAAGCGTATTTTATGAGACAGAATGAACTACTCTGTATATGTCGCTAAAGCTGCAGAATGGCGCT
Organism: Trachelipus rathkii; assembly: GCA_015478945.1. Lineage (NCBI taxonomy): Eukaryota > Metazoa > Arthropoda > Malacostraca > Isopoda > Trachelipodidae > Trachelipus > Trachelipus rathkii. The sequence goes on along the minus strand of JABUQX010108511.1, from coordinate 21,380 downwards.
TAAAGTACTCTAACTCACCGAAGTTTTAGATACTCGCCGAAAAACGATTATAGCGAAGAGCGTGTCATAAAGTCAGACATCTTACTATCTCTTTTCTAAGGCTATAATTTCACATCGAATGGAGGTTCGAGTATGAAAGATGTGTAATGAAACAGGCGTATTTAAACCTACGGCTTCGGTAGGAATCTATATTCTGGGGATTTAAAAAAAGATAAAATATCTATCGGAGGTTTGTAGGAGAGTAATAACGCAAACTAAGAAATCAGAAATGCTGTCTAATTATGTAACTGTTGCCCATTACATGTTATACCAGGAATATTACACTCAAGAAAACGCTGGTTTTGATGATTCTGAGACTATCATTAAACGCTTCTTAAATTCTATAGATGTACAGAAATTCGTCTATCTACTTAGAAAACAAAGGTCCGAAAGTATTTACCAAGCTGATCTATCTAGTAAACATATTTTAGTGTCTGAACGTGAACTTTTAACATATGTACTCCGTGATGGTGTCGAGGAAGTGAAAAAATATCTTATATATACGACGAAAATGACTGGTTTTCTGTGTAAAGATTTAGCGTTTTTAGCTTAACCATCGTAAAAAAAAACTTATATGTATGAATGTAACCCCTCTAAACTATATAATATAATATATATAATATATATATATATATATATATATATATATATATATATATATATATATATTATATATATATATAATATATATATATTATAATATAATATATTGATATATATTAATATATATTATAATATATATATATATATATATATATAAATAATATATATATATATATATATATAATATATATATATAATATATTTATATATATATATATCGTGTCACAAAATTATTATTATTATTATATTATTATTATTATTATTATATTATTATATTATTATTATTATTATATTATATTATTATTATTATTATTATTATAATTATATTATTATTATATTTATAATATTTATTATTATTATTACTACCTTTTTGTTTTGTCTAAGTACGTTTTACGTCAATTTGGCTGTATAGGTCTCCTTTGTATAAACATATTAACATAGTTAAACATGTTATTTTATTGTTGTTGTTGTTGTCTAGCGAGAAATATGCCACTTTTGAGCTGATGGTTCGGTCTGCGTCGTATTTCTTGTTTACTTTCTTTGGCATTGGTCGAAAGAAAGAATTCTCGATTACATTTTAAGAATTGTTTATTACATCTATTTTCATCAAGAAGGTCATTTTTCAACCTGGGCTGGTACGATGACATCTCCTCGACACTCTACGTTTTGTTGATATCCTCACGAGGAGTTTCGTTATTCCAACGATGTTGTCATTTATATTTATTCGCTAAACGAATGGAGACCGAGACATTCTTGATTCAGCCGAGTTCAAATAATAGACCTTATTCATATGTGTTGAAGAATTCATCAAGATTATCGAATCGCAGCCGCATGGATAGAGGATAAGTGTGTTTTATCTGATGTATCGACGAGCAGTGAAATATCTAACTGTGAAGACGCGTTAGAGGTTCTAATAGAATAGATGCTGTTTACCGTCGTGCGGAACAATATTAAAAGCAATTTGATGTACGCAACTATTGGAGACCCATCGATTGCGCGAACTTCTGGCGCACGTTATATAGGTCACAGTTTCGCGACATCTGAAAATATGTAACAGCATTGCTATTAATAATATAAAAAGAGAATAACATCACATCTTTACGGACGTTGACATACTCGAGACTTAATGACATTATAGCTCACGATGTAATCTATGAATTTACGCCGAAACTTTGTGGTCCCCTTATATGCGGTATACAGGTAGTTGCGCTAATAACTATCAGCATGAATACGTTTACTTCTCGAACGAGAGAACTGAGTCTGTTGAACCAAAATATGTTGAAAAATGTTTAGTGGCTGGGAACGCATTTATATTTACATCCTTTCAAAGGGTGTTGATTCTCTGGAGAAGATATAGAAGCTTACCAGCTAGTTGAAATCCTATGTCCTATGCATTAGATGAAATAATATTGAAATAAAACATATGTTTTTATATAACGCTCTTTTCAATGAAAATTATATGTTATAAAAATGAAAACTTGTTTTACTTCCCTACTATGGTTGCTTTATTGGTTAAGCGGTTAATGATAGCTGTTTATTTGGCTGGTTGTTGTGTGTCAAGTATGTTATGTTCATAGTTTAGCTTTACAGAGGATAAAACTTTACTATGTTGGTCTTTATCCGGTATGTATGATAAATAGATAAGGTTATGATAAATTTTTTGTTAAATCTTATTACTATGTTAATGTAAAATTAACATTGTAATGTTGGAGATATGTTTGACGAAAGCGTGAATAGCTCAAGTGTTTGAATGCTATGTTAGTTATTTTGCTGTTGTTAAGTATGGAACTTTGCTAATGTTACCAGTTTATTCATTTGTAAGGTATGTTAGGTTTGTTGTTCTACATTATATTCTTAGTTCAGATGATGATATGTTAGCTTTATTAATGTAAAAACTTTGTTACGTTAGCATATATTCGTTGATCAGTGTATAAAGAACTTGTTTTTATGTTATGTTTATCCAAAAATGATACTCGAAATGTTACTTGAATCAATAGATCAATAGATCCTGCGGTGGATGGGGAGGGTAGGGCGGGTTGTTTGATTTACTAATTTACTGATTTACTGCATTGGGGTACGTAAAAAACAATTTTTTTAAGTTATAAACGTGAGAAGCATAAAAATTTTGATAAAAAGAAAATGTTTAAAGCAAATAAAACAAAAAAATAAAAATAAATAAATAAATAAAAAAGTGTGTTATGTTATACAAAATATGACTTGAATCAATTAGATCAATAGTTACGTTAGAGTATATTCGTTAATCAGTGTATAAAGAACTTGTTTTATATGTTATGTTTATCCAAAATGATACACGAAATGTGACTTGAATCAATAGATCAATAGATCGATAGATCATGAGAGGGTAGGAGACGAGGAGGATAGTAGGGTGTATGGTTTGATTTACTGATTTAATGCTTCAGGGTACGTAAAACATGACAATTTTAATAAAAAATATGATTTGAATCAATAGATCAATAGATCATGGATGGACAGGAGGGTAGCTGGATGATGATTTGATTTACTGATTTACTGCTTTAGGGTATGTAAAACATGACAATTTTACGAAAAAAGTATGACTTGAATCAATAGATCAATTAGAATCAATAGATCAATAGTCTAGTAAGAGATCAATATATCACGGAAGGGGTGAGGAGGGCGTTTGATTTACTGATTGTACTGATTTTACTCATTTAGCGGTATGCTAAAAAACATGACAATTTTAGTACAAAAAAATATGGGACTTAATCAATAGTCAATAGATTACAGAAAGGGTGAAGAGGGCTGTTTGACTTACTGATTTACTGATTTACTGCTTTATGGTATGTAAAAACGTAGATTTGTAAGTTATAAACATAAAAAGAATACGAAATTTTATTTATTTATTTATTTATTTATTTATTTATTTATTTATTTATTTATTTATTTATTTTTTCTTGATGGTTCTGAAACCATCATTTTCGAAAATCTACAGACTCGATAACATTATATAGAACCACACAACATTGATTGTTATAGAAGCTTTATAACTCAGCACCGCAACCGGCTCCTGCTCCATGCGGTACTTGACCTCAGGACTCCCTGACTCAGACTCCTCATCGACTTTATTCCCTCTCGACTCTGAATACGACTTCCTTTCTCCACTTCTGTTTATGCATTTCATTCATTCTATAGGGGAACCCCCTTCTGGGGTCCAGACACCCCTCACGATCTTGAAACCATCATATTCGGGATCTACGGTTATATATATATATAAAAGATACAAAAAATATGATTTTAGTACAAAATTATTTACTAACTCAGCACCGCACCGAGCCAGCACCGGTGCCGATGCAACTCCTCTGATTCCGATACAACTCTTCTAGAAAATCCGAACTCGGAATCGCTCACCAAATTTCACCTTCTACGGATAATTTCGATTTTCAAGGGGCGTCGTCCCCTACGAGGGACGCAGGGTACGTAATCTCGTCTACGACGAGATTACGTCATTATCTGAGGCCCCACCAAATTTTAGCTCGATACGATAACCCTAACCTTGATAGTACTAGTCACATAGGGGATGGTGCAGTGCGGTGCGGGGTCATAGCGTGTAAAAAAACGATTTCCTGCAACGGGCCCGTTCTTCTGTCGGTCAATCGATTCAGCTGCTCGCTTTAGGGCCTTAATCTCATCGGAAAATGGAATGCGTCAGAAAGGGGCGAAGCGACATATTTGCGTTCGGTTTCGGGGAGTTACCCCTAATCATTAACCTAGACTTGACAACTTGGCAGGGTGATCAGTTTAATATAACAATAGAACATATACAAAGTTTCAGCACGATAGCTCTACTCCTTCCTGTCGAAAAAGGTGGTATCTCTGAGGTGTTCGACGGACTTTTTGACCGATTGCTAACGTAAGGAGCGTGCCCACCCTACTATATATATAAGTATATAATATATATATATATATAATATATATATATATATATATATATATATATATATAATATATATATAATATATATATATATATAATACATCATATAATATATATATATATAAATATATATATACTATATATTATATATATAATATATATTGATTATTGCTACCATTTTGATGTTATTAATTTTTAAAAATTGAGTTACTAATGTTTTCCCTCCCATTATTACTATTCTCAATATATAATTAGATGTATTAGCTATATGCTTTCATTTAGGGCATTTTTTTATTACCTTTTTTATTAGAAAAAGCAAAAATCATATGAATTAAAAAACAAAAAAAGAATGTTTTTTAGTCTATTTAAACAAAAAAAAACCGTGTTAGCTTGAACCAAACAACCCGATATATATATATATATATATATATATATATATATATATATATATATATATAAATCAATAATATAAATATGTATAATATAAAAATATAAAATATATATACATATAATTATATAATATATATAGCGGTAGATGTTTATCGGAATATCATATATATATATATATATATTATGATGATATATATATTATATATTATATATATATATATATATATATATATATATATAAATATAATATAAATATATCCTATGATATATATATATATATATATATATATAAAGATTGCAATCACAGCAATAAATCAGTTGGTAAATATAATAGGAGTAAATGCCTTGGTCAAACAACACCAAACTCCAAGCTTGTCCACCAGAAATATCTCACACAGAACAAGCTTTGGACCGTCAAACCAGAGTGTTGCTGACCAAGTCCTCCGTTCTGCGGCACCATTTCTCCCTTCGGGTATATAAATTGGTATCATAAGCTCCCTTCTCCCACTGTCAAAGATGTCACTCCCTAACCAACATCTTATCTACTATCTATCTATCTAATCTATCTATCTATTCTATCTATCTATCTATTGACTATCTATCGTATCTATCTATCTATCAATCTATATATATATATATATTATATATATATATATATATATAATATATATATATTTTTTTTCTCTATCGTATGATATAAATATATTAATATATTTTTTATATATATATATATATATTATATCTCGTCACCGTCACGTAGAACTTCTTTTGAAAAAGAACTTAACATAATTTCTATGAATAAATATAGTTTTGAGATCCGTTTATGTTTACCACCAAAAGGCCTTATTATGACCCAAATAGTATCCCTTTTGTGGTCATCAAAAATTGTAAACCCACTTCACTATACTATTTCGGTATTTCTCTTATGTATGGCTGCTCATTTTCTGCTTTGAAACGTAAATTTCATTGAGCCTATATCGGAAAAAAATCTGCTCTTTCAAGCCTTCCACTATATCATATGGATTAGACTTTGTGTAAAAGTTTCTTTTCTGTCTGTTTAAGCAAGCTAGGAAACCTCACAGCCAAGAAATATACTTTATTAAGTCGGTAAGTCTGACTCTGAAAACATTACGAACCTTACAAAAGTTTCTTAAATTCGAACATATTTTCTTGAAAAAACCAGGGTAGTGTAACCCGTATAAGGAATCCAATTTCGCTCCATGTTAAAAACTATAAAAAAAACTCAATTATTTATTCAGTCAGCAGAAAGGAAAAACTGATTATGATCTTAGGGCGAGAAAGTGCTATTGGGGTGAAATCAATTTCAATCAATTAATACAAACATGAAATTTTTGACTCCATAAGGTATCGCAATTTAATTAATAAAGAAAGTTAAAAATTTTCAATTTTTTTCTTGACTTGAAATGATTTGATCTGTCCACAGTCAAAAATAAAAAAGTTTTACATTATTAAGAAAAAAAAAATCCTAATATTCTATTTGCTAATCAATAATAATTTATATTCAATGTTAACAGCTGGTTGCAGTACTCGCAGATTGGAGCGGTCATAGCGCCGAAAGAGTGCTCTGATAACCCGGAAGGTTTACTAGATGATGCAGAATGAACATGATCAAAGTTGTGGACGAGAACACTTCAATAAAAAGATAACCACTCAAATCTTGATCTTCCTAATCTACAATTCGATCGAAAAAACATAAACTAAAATCCTAATAAAAATGTCTAAATAGCAATAATAGCCCACCGTTAATGCATATCGTAATCTTCTAATGACAACAACTTCTAGTATAATTATTATAAAAGCTATAATTAATAGATAATAATTAACAAAATAATAATAATAATAATAATAATATATAATAAAATAATAATATAATAATAATAATAATTAATAATATAATAATAATAAAATAATAAATTAATAATAATATATAAATATTAATATTAAAATAATGATAATTATTTATATAAATTATTAAATATTTATATATATATATATATATATTATTATTTATATATTATTATTATTATCCTAATATATTATATAAATTAATATAATTATTATTATTATTATTATTTATATTATTTTTATTTTTATTTTTATTATATATTTTATATTATTATTTTAATTATGATAATATTATGTTAAATTAGGTTAGTATTTCTGATATTTTAACATATTCAGTATTCCTATGTATTATTAATTAAATAAATATCTCCATTATTATCAATTATTATATTATTATTATTTCCCTTATTATTAATAATTATATATCTATCTTTTAAACAAGGTTCTTAATGATATTTAAGAAACATGCTTGAAAAATACCAGTTCTAATTTAATTTATTTTTCAAGTCTTGCCAAGTAGACTTGTAAATCACAAGTTAATGTGCACTTTTATGGCATTCCTTACTTTCATATATAAAGTTAAGTAAGGATTGCGACTCGACAATTACAAATGTTCGTCACGAATGGGAGAATAATTAGACATAGAAAATTATCTCCTATTTATTTTTTATTTTTTTTTTTAATTTTTTTTTACATAAAGTGGAAATGTTTTTTTTCCCATGTTTTTTCAAGCGTTTTTTTTTTTTTTTTTTTTAAACATTCAAACTTTGTTTTTTATGGATTTCAAGCGTTTCCAAACAGCAATTTGAGAGACTGTATAGAGATAGGAATTAGTTGTGAATGAACCGATTTAGAGACAAACAATTCGGTTTAATTGACGCTTGAAGGGCTCAAATTACGGTTTCCAAGTTCGGCGGAAACCCGATTTTCTGAAGGGCCAAGACGAGTTTCCAAGACGACAGTTTAACGCTTTCGATGTATTCTTCAGAGAAGAACAACCGCCTTTACATAGAGATGACGTAGACGCGTGATTTCCTAGAGGGCCACGTTATTGACGTTTTTCGGCATAAGGTTTTTGAAGTTGAACTCAGTAAGCTATGCCCTTTTCAAAATGATGGTTAAGAATCATTATTTATAAATACTTCCCACTCGATTCTCGCGCATGATCGTTACTTTCAGATTTGTTGTTGTAAATCCTAACTTTCGTTACACCTAAAAAGAAAAATATACTAAGGATGTGAAAAATTGCACAACCATATATTATATAATAACAAAACCCTCTTCAAAGTAAAATATGAACCCTAATTTAATTTGTTAATCCAACGTTATAAATAAATAAATCAAATTCCCAACATGAGATAACCACAAATAATCAGCAACCATAAACACCAACCATAAAGATATGGTAACATATAACAAGACTACCACCCAAGCAAGATAACTCGCTCGCTGACGAAAAAACAGATATTTATACATACCATTCACTCTTTCCCAGAGACCAATCTACGTATAATATATATAGTATACCTCGTACCGTCCATATGATAGTAATACCACGTGTAGTGGATATACTATATAAATCTTTTCATACTCTTATATACTACCGTGAGTATATATAAGTGATACTATACCCAACATATACTCACCTCCTCTCTACTATATAATCGATATACTATAGTATATTATGTATATAGTATATTTATTCTATTTATTGATTAATTAATTTTATACTTATCACCATTTCCTGCATGGTTGCAAGGTGGTGTTGGTGGGTGATAAATACTATAAAATAAAATTATCCACCACACACTCACCTAAAAGAACAATATTTGTGAAATCACTCAAGATATGTTATGCATGCTAAAATGATGAATTGACTCATGACGAAGGTCGAGCGCTTGGGAAACGCAGCTTCACCTCCTGCAATTTTAATATTCGCAAATGTTTCCCTTCTATACACTTCTCTTCATCTCTCTACATTTAATCTTTCCCCAACTTACCAAAAGATGATTTGATGTCTAGAACTAATTTCTTGTAACGACTTTACTTCAAGTGGGCTCACCCCAATAGCAAATTAATATTTGAACCAATAAATAAATTTTGAATTTTTAAAATCCCGAACTGGTAAAAAATATATTATTTTATTTTTACCTCTCCTTACATGTTTGTTGATCTTTAAATGTTAACCAAAAGCCTCTCTGCTCTGAGAAATCTTACCTCCCAGGACACCACTTCTAGAGTGTAGACTTCAGATTTTCTTTCTTTTCAAAATATAACTTCAGGCTTCTCTCTCTTTCAAACTCCCTTCTTTTCCTTCCCTCTCGCGTCTCTTTCTGTTTTCGCTTCCACAATTACTAGATATTCCACATAGACGCTCCACCATTCTCGTAAAACGACGTGTTCGACTCTATATATATATATATATATATATATATATATATATAACTCTATATATATCAAAAAAATAAGTCCATACTATATATATATATAATAACTATATATACTAGTATTCCACCCTAAACCTTAATTATACTTAGATATAGAGCCCTATCAGTTATAATATATGATAAGAGCCCCGAAATATTATATATATACTAAACTACTGTAATTGAGAGTCGGAAGGCGATCAATGACGTCACATTATTGACCAGATCTAAGCAATCAGTAATTTCATAATGACGCATACAATTAAGCACACCCCTTATTTTGCCTGCCAATTGTAGGGGACTTAGACATCTTATCCCACTCAATTGCCTGACTCCCTATTAGTTACTGTTGATGTATCTTCCGGACCGCTTGGTTTTACTCTGCTACGCCTCCCCTAGTGATACTGAGCCCCTATCCTTTGGATAATGACTGACGTTCTGCGGGATCGGAAGATGCATTAAAAATGAGAAGGAAAAAGCGACAGAGAGAGACGAAAATCAGAAAGAGTATATAGAGAAAAGAAGAGAGAATTGCAAAACGAAAAGGTTGAACAAAGAGCTTAAAAAGTTTGCATTTCCTAAGAATACAAAAGACAATCCTCAGATGACTATTGCTTCTAAGCCAGATTTTTACGATTAATTAAGAACAAGGTCGAGATGAAAGCTGAGAAATACTCAGAAAAATAAAAAGATTATTTTGAAAAATTAGATTAAAGTCCACTAGTAGAAAATTTTTTTCATAATTTTAAGACCCAGCAGTTCTTTTCAGGTATAAAATAAAATTATCTAATAAAAAAATTCGGAAAGGGAGCCAGCAAATTTTGGTAATATTTCTTTTGTAAGATTTTGAAGTATGTAAAATTTAAACTTTGAAATTAATTTAAAAACAATTAATAGAATCTGTATATTGTCCGAGTTTAAGTTGTTATATAGTACAGCAGTATTAGCTACAGCATTTGGATAATATTTCTTTTTGAATATATTAACAATCTGAAGGCATAATTTGAATTAGTGTGAAAAATATAGTTAACTTTCTCACTTCAGTCTACTGGCCTAGATGAATTTTGATGCTGAAATATATAGTTGGACATAAGTTTGCAAAACATTATCTTTAAGAAGAATCTTCGCGATAATAGCCAGAAGCAGGAAAATCTGAACCTAATCCTCTACATGGATTATAGCTCAGTGGAATAGCACTCGTTTTCAACAAATGGCGAGGGACCCAGGTTCACAACCAACGTGGTAAGAGAATGATGAGAACTAATGCTACATCTAATAATAGAGACTTAGCGATACGTCATACTCACAGACATGCCAAAAATGGAGTTAAACCCCCTCCTTGCCAATAATTGCAAATTGCCTCCGTGAAAAAGGGAGAACCTGGTGTTGACGCTAAAAAAAATAGTATGGAAAAATAAAGCAGCCGTTAAGGCAGTCGGTTTAAAGATAATCGTAAAATTGAAGAAGGAAACGAGCAAAAGTTAGGCCACGTCGAAACAGTGACGACACATGAGCCCCCGAAATCCGGAGCCTGTAGTCAAAGCCGAAGCCACAATCACAAGCACAACAAGCCAAAGCCAAAGCCAAAGCCAAAAACACTAAAGACACAAAAAGACCGAAAGCAGCGAAACGCCGAAGCCTGAAAGCCGAAGCCTAAAGCCGGAATGCCGAAGATGAACTAAGAGAATAATCTATGATATATGCACGATAATCGGTGCTAAGTGAGGCGTATCCTTTTATATGATTATATGAACCGCTATAGCTCACCAATTCGAGGGTCTTACAGACACACACAAGTATGTCTTGAGTCCCCGGGAGTGCCATACCATGAGATCCCAGATGAAATAAAAGAAGAAGACTGACACATGGAATGCTGTAAGAGTAAGAGAACGATTGATTCCAAGACGTATGATAGAAGAATTTAAAAGAACGTCAAAGCTGCGGGTAACCCACATTCCGGCAGCCGGAGCCAGTAAGAAATCCCAAGCCCGAAAAGGAACAACCATGTCTATGATAAGATATAACAGAGGAAGACATGACCTGGAAGTGTAGAAAAACAAGGAAATAGAAAGAAACTAAAGTCAGATTCTAAGAAAGGCTCATGACGCGGAAGCATCTGAGCTGGAACCAGTGCCGGAGCCGGAGCCGGATTCCGAAATTTGAAATAAAATATATTTTAATCGCTCTTATAAGCAACGTAAAACGTCAACTATGAATAGTTCAGTCCTTCCTTGAGGATAAAAATGAGCACTACCCGTTGGAAGGGTTTCCCAAGGAAGGAAAAATTAGAATAAAGAGAAATGCCCAACATTGAGCACGAATCGAGGAAGACGAATAAAAGGATACGATGAACTAAAGGAGTATTCCAGGAAAATATGAACGGTTTGACCGCGCCTCTTACACATACCTAATGTGGGAACCGAGATCCAATAAATGATGGTATTCACCCTAAAAGATTGATAATACTCTATTGCTGACCTCCGCTTACTAATTAGAGACCTAACTTTCTTATGCAGTGAATCTATAAAAATTAAACGTTTATAGCAACCAAATACGTTGCACTAAATACATGATCTTCAGCACAAAGATAAAATAATAAAGAAATAAATAAATGAATATAATTATATCACTTACTGAAATTAATTGATAAATTCTCTTCTCCAGATGATCACGTCATAACATACCAATGGTGCATTAGACACATATGAATGTTCCGCACAAAATTAACTTGAATTAATGTATAATACACTCTCTCTCTCTTACTCTCTACATCCTCTCTCCTCTCCTCTCATTCGCATCTCCGCCTCTACTACTAATTGTTCTTCTCATCTCATCTCTCTCTCTCTCTCTCATCTCTCTCTCTTCATAACTACAAGTAACTCGTTTTACATATGTATCTTAACCTCACACAACTTCTCAATTACAGCGGTCCATCCTATATTCTGACATTTGCTTACATACCAACGCTATTAAAGATTAAATGGCGTTACAAGCTTATGAGATCCTGAGTGTTAACGGTTTAAAACGTGGAGATCCATAAAAAGAACGGGTTCTGACACGATATGATATGATGGCTTGAAATAACATTTATACCAAGTTGCCATGTTATTTTCACACAACCAAGACGGTCGTTAAGAAACGATATTGATTACCTCTAACGCTCCAATCTTGAGTAACTGGCCGTGAGTAAAAAAATGGAACAAATTCAAGAAATTAGATTCATACCATTATCATTTGCTGCGTCACGGCCATTCGAATTTTAATTTTCAAAAAACTTTTCGAAAACTCACCATGCGCTCTCGAAATCGGTTGTCCTCAAAACCACGTTCATCGCTACATCGTAAAAGCAGGCTATACTATCTATTCCTTGGTGAAAACGCGATCGTCGCCTCATCCGGAACAACGGTCTTCCTAAGTTACTAGAAAACCTATAAATATTGACGCCTAAAAGCGTTACAAAACGCAATATTGAAAAAATTGGACTTATTCAGCAACATTCGACCCTACAGCGAATGCTGTTAGCGAAAACGCATTGGAAGTTTTAAAAAATAAAACTTTTGGAAACCACCACGAAAAAATTGAATTAAAGTAACAAAAACTAAAAAGACAAACTTATATCATTTTCAGCCAGGATATATTCAACCATACGAGCGAACATTTGCGAGTTGTCGAAGTCGCAATCCTTCACTATTATTCAATAAACAATTTCTTAATAATAATTGAATATCAACAATACGAGGGGAGAGCCACCACGATTTTAGTAGAATGCGTAGGGTGAGGTCTTAATGATCAAATAAAGGTGGTGAGACCCTTGTTCAAGACCATTCTATCATAGGTGTAGATTTCTTTTGTAATAGGACATTTAAAAAACAAAGAATGGAGAACTTCACACTCATATAAGGAGAGTCAAATTAAATAACCGCTTCGAGAAAATTTAAAGAGGCAAAGTTAGCAGAAGGCAAAATGATTGAATGACCGGAGGAGCCAGAGACGGGAATGACCTTCTAGTAACCAAGATAAAATACGGATAAATACCAAACTGAATGATTGATAAAGCACATAACCATAGAAGCAATAACTTAATATGTGCGTATTTAAAAACAACGTATATTATTGAGAAACAAAAAAATATTCTAATTTTAACTTTCATTCAAGGCGAAATATAATACAATTTATAAAAAACTTTCGTTTCCGGTTAGCGGGACCCAAGGGAACTTGAAAACACACAGTATATTCGCTCGATGTAAATTTCATGAGGAACAATCTCAAACACGTGGTGTGCGCTTGGACGCGCTACATTCCATACGTTAGTATTATTATTTATTATTATTTATACCTCATAATATTATTATTATTATTATTATTATTATTGATTATTATTATTATTATTATGTATAATTAGTCAGTAGTAAGTAGAGTAGTAGTAGATAGTCTAGTAGTAGATAGATCCGTAGATAGTCAGTCCAGTATATAGTTGTAAGAATTACGCATATTCGACCATTCCTTTGCCATACCACTTAAATTTACTAAATTTCATTTTATTAAAAAATTTTCCTAATTGATTTATAATATTGCCAAAATGCTCCAATTATTAATAATCCATAACGACGCCCTCATAAACTTCAATTACAAGCTTTCAGATAACACTGTTTTTAATAGTCGTATTACTGTCTGGCTGAGTTTCTTCATAGTTATTATCATGATTTTCTAATATATTTCTAATTTTACAGCGAGTCTTTGAGTAAAAAGAGAGCGATTTTGAAGGGAATGTAAAATAGATCTATCTCTCCTTGTCGCCACCTCCCCTCACGCCCTCGCGCCCTATTTTATAGAAATATAGCTTAAAGGCCGAAATGTAATCTCAATATATATGCTTAATTTGAGAATCTACTCTCTATCTTCCAAACTTGTAAATATATTTGTTTCCTTAGGCTGCTCGCGTATAGCCCCCCAAAGTATAAATTATAATATCGATAACTAATAAATATCGATATATAAAATATTCGATATTTAAAATATAATATATATAAATACAAATAAAAGCCCAATCGATTAATAATATAGAACCTATTATATATATAGTAATATAATATTATCGATAATATATTATAACTACCTCATATATATATATATACCGATATATTAAATCGCCTATATATACTATAAATAAATGAAAATAGATATAAAAATATATATGTAAAGGTGAGTGAATTGTACCGAAAGATATCGCGCGATATCGGCAAGTAATTATCAGGCACATTTTTCGAGATATAAATCAGGTATCGGAGAGCTAAATCGTATCGGTATTTGGTAATAATGGGCCGTACTGGACTCAGAGAATAACTTCATTAAAACTTTATTACAAATGAAGAAATTATTTGAGAAAACGTTAACTTTGGTATCAATAACGTAAATAATAATCGCTTTTCTTAAGGCGCTCGGGACGTGATGAATTCGTTCTATTCGTCATCGCACTGGAACCCATCACGCTCGCCTCTTATCCTCCTCTAATCGCTCATTCGTCATTGGCCAACTTCTGCCTATTATTGTGTGCCCCCGATTAAGTGGAACCGCCTCCCTACCTCACAGTGAAACTGTTGAACCAAAAGAATTTGATGTAAGCCAACAATATAATTTAGAAACTCTAAATTTAAAGCACTAAATTGTGTATCTGTCCCTATGTCTCGTATATTAATTTATTAAAATCAATTGTTATAATAGTTATACGCACAGGTACTCACGCTGCCACTTTCAGGAATGGGGATGATCAGTGCGTGTGCCTTAATCAGACATTCCGTAGTGTCACCGCGACACAGAAATTGTTTTTGAGTGAGTAAGTTAATTGATTTTTTCATGTTATTCGTAATTTATTTTTTATTACCGCGCGACATGTTGCGAATAAAGAAACAGCGAGTACTGAGCACGAAGATCACTGTGCGCATACACATACACATAAACATTATTATATTATTATTATTATTATTAATTATTATTATTATTATTATTATTATTATTATTATTATTATTATTTATTATTATTATTATTATTACGTCGAAGAATTTGAGATTCACGGAGTGATCCAATTTCGATCCGACTTCAACTCAGCCCTCGGGTCCATCTCCGCTACCGCACCGCACCGCACCGCACCGCACCGCACCGCACTGCACCGCACCGCACCGTAGCTCACCGATTCCGACTCATCCTGTGAGTTGTTTTATTATTATTATATTATTATTATTATTATTTATTATTATTATTATTATTATTATTATTATTATTTATTATTAAAATGATTTTAGGCTCCGGCTCCGGCTAAGCCGGTATGGACTCCAATAAATATATCTCTCCATGAGCTCCTAGAGCTTATCGTATAGGTTTAAAATTTGCGAGGGGTGTTAGATGGTGACGTAACCTTGTCGTAGACGAAGGTACGTTCCCGTGGGTCCCCCGAAGGGACCCCACCCCCACTTTAAATAAATAAATCTATTTGTATCGAAATGTGCGTGATATGGTGAGAGGATTCGAGAGATTTGCCCAATTTATCAGCAAATACTATAAAGTATGTAATCTCGTGAAGGTTTGCGCCTCACCCAGGGCACGCTCGATGCGTCCGCAGCCCACTGCCTGCCGGTTAATACAACAGTCGATATCAAACAAAACAACTGTCGTGCGCCCTGCTCCATTATATGGCGTTACCTCTCGCGGTCCGCATAGACCACTCCAAACCCAATGATGGTTACTCCGCTCCGAACATACCTCGCGGCCCGGTGTCTAGGGCCCCCCCATTAGGGCTTAGGTTCTCGCAAACTGAAAAAGAAGAGTCACAGAGCCTGACACACCAAACAAGTACGCGAAAGGTCAAAAGAAGGGACGGACAATGGAGCAGGACTGCAAGAAAGAAGTAAAGTTAAAGGAAAGATTATGGGAAGGAAGGAATCTGACTCGAGAGGTAGATAGGAGTTGACAGCTGCACGAGTTGGCTATGCTCACGGTTGTCGGTTGTCCGAGTTATTAAAATATTTGTGTAATGATACAATTATTATATAATATATGGTGTCCTATTAATATATGTTTATTTGTGGTCTGATTAGATTCGAAAATAAATGGCGTTTATCCAAGGTTACCATCAAAGAAAAATTATAAAAATAAAAAATAATAAGATTATAATATAATAAATAAAATTTCTATATTCTTTTTATAGTTATATACTATAATATATAAGGGTTCTAGGAAAACTATTGTTAAAATCAGGGTAAATCAAACCACAATCCAACCACCATCCGAGCCTCCCACTCTTAATAAAAAGTTCGTGATACAAATAATACTGGCGGATAATAGCAGAGCTCATAATTTAACATATCTTCAAGATTCATTTTTTTACCTAAAAAAATTCTGTATGCCTATTTTACCACCTCCCTAAATCAGACCATCAGTAAATCAAACCACCACCTCGGCAAACACACCCATCCTCAGACCACCCTCTCTGCCAGTAGATACAATCTAGTGAGTCTATTGATCTATTGAACAAGTCAATTTTTTACTAAAATAGTCAAGAAGTTGAACTACATAGCCTAAATCAGTAAATCAGTAAATCAAAACCACCATCCAACCCCCATCCCACCACCCTCCTGTCCAATCCTTGAACGATTGATCTATTGTATCTATTGATTCAACGTTCACATTTCGAGCTATCGATGTTGGATAAAACATTAACAATTATAAAACGTAATGCTCAAGTGCTGGATACAAAGATCAATCGATATATGTTAACGTAACAAAGTACGTTTTGTCAACATTAATAAAACTTACTTTGCATTACAGTGCTGAACTGATATAGAACCTAAACCAAAGCCAAACCGTAATCGGACCAGACGGCCTATTACAGAAATGACATAACCCAGCTGTAACGTTTAACAAAGTTCCACACTTGAACACTAGAAAAGTACAACCCATAGCTGCATAAAACCAGAAGACGTGAACCCTATCCTCACACCTCTTCTGTCAAGGCCTATCCTCTAAAATAAAACTTAACCGCTTGTAAATCTTACACTTGACACAGTACATTTAGCAAAAAAATTTATCACAACATTGGTTAACTATCATACTGATCAACGAATATTTTCTAACATTATAAGGTTTCCACATCAATAAAGGCTAACATGGCGTAAACATGAACTAAGAAAATAATTCACAAAGACAAACCTAACACAACTACACACGAATAAACTTGTTAACATTTACAAAGTTCCAAACTTAACACAAAACTAAAGTAAACTAACCACTGCATGCCAAAACGTAATCCTATTTTCTTACTTTTTTCAAGCATATTCTCTAACATAATGTTAATTAACCTTCCACTGACACAGTAACCATCACATTAATAAAGCTTAAATAGCATCATCTAAACTATGAATATAACCCCAACGACAAACCAAACACATCTTAAACAGGAATAAAATGTTAACGTTAACAAATGTTTCACACTAACAACAGTAAAGTAAACTAACATAGCAATACAATAAACGTAACTTATTCACTTGCAAGCATTCTCTAACATATCAATGTTTAATTTTACATTAACATTGGTAATATTTAAAACAAAAATTTACTTTGCCACTGTGTAATTTTCATACAGACCAACGAAAAGCTATGCTAACGTAAACAAAGTTTTCACATTAATAAAGCCACCGTAACAGGGCCGGAACTAAGAATATAACATATTACGACGACAGACCTGACACATCTTAAGCAAGAATAAACTGACAATACCATTAACAAAGTTCCAAACTTTATCAACAGTAAAAGTAACTAACAAGACTCACAAAAACATAAGCCATTCATACTTTTATCAAACATATCTCCAACACGACAATGTTAATTTTTACATTAACATAGTAAATATTTTAACAAAAAAATTAGCATAACCTAACCTAACACTTACATTATACCTATGGGGTAAAGACAAACAAAGTAAATTTTTTATTTCTCTGTTAAAGCTAAACTATGAACAATAACATACTTAACACACAACTGGTCTTTGCTCGACAGTAAATCTATGCCAAGCCCCACGACTTGAAACATACAAAAAGACGTATCATAAGGGGACAGTTAAAAACAGTTTTCAGGGTGTGAGAGAATCAAGATATGAATCTATATAAAAGCAATATAAATTATCCATATAAATTTACATAAATAAATAAAATATAATTTAAAGAAACATATAAGAGTTTTTATTCTCTCCATACTAACTTAATCATCTAATCAGGGAGCAGTACCGCCGGATTCCTTATAAAATTGACCGCACCAAGTCTGCTATATGTTCTCTCAGAGATCAACTCCATCCGAAAGGATGTAAGCATAAATTACAAACCTGCGGCATCTAACCACTTTTCCTCTGCGATAATAATTCGGTAAAAAACATCGTCAATGTCAGCCTTACATCTGTGTTCACGAACAAGAGAGAAGTAAACCGCAATGATCCTATGCTGATAGTTATTAATGCATTTCTGTATACTGCATTATACGCGAAACCACATGGTTCGGTGTAAATATCGTAGATTACACCATGAGCATATGAATTAAGTCTTCGAGTTAATGTCAACATCTTTAAGATAGACTTTAAGTCGTTTTTCATACCAAACAAAGCTGTTATATTTCAGATGGACTGAACAGTGAAACCTATACATCGTACGCATGAATGCGACAGCATCATTTGGGTTTTCCAATAGTTATCGTCCACTTCAATTACTTATATAAACGGATAGTCAGATGATCAGTGAAAAGCAAACATCTATTCTAGTATAGCCTCCAAGCGTCACCTCTGATTTCATGGGTAGGAGGCGATGCCTCACGATAACACTGAAGTACTACAATCGTGTTACCCAAGCTTCCACGGGCTGAACTGAATATATCTGAGAATTTCTTCAACCGACAGTGATTAAAGGTCTAAATTACTTGCCACTCCAATTTGAGATACAGTAATTATATTATAGCTTCCCATTCGTTTTACGAAAAAATGTAATTACACATCGTGTGTCCGCTCATTATCAGAAGGTCATCCCGCTACAAATGAGGACAGTCGTAGGCAGCCAATGAGTGAGGCAAGGTGCAGGTCATTAGTACAGAGCTGATAGGTGATGAATTCAAAATATGGGAAATAAACAGAATATAAAAAGGTAATGAGATGTCGTTTCCTTTCCCAAGCAATCAGGAAAGAAACGTAAACAAAGAATACGGATCAGTTACGAACTAACGCTAATATCAGTTATCAGAGAAAGGGCGAAAGTATAAATAGTGTTTATAATGTTATAGATGATGTATTTCAGTTAGACAAACAAAAACGAACAACAAAAAACATAAAATAGAGTACAAACAATAATTCTGTGAATATACTAACACCAACGAAGAAAAATATATATATAAACGTAACATCGTGTTACTCATGAACGATGAATAAAGCTAACCAAAACATGGACAGGCTTGAACTAAGAATTATAATGTTTAACAACGACAAACCTAAACAACACCATTCGTATCGAATAAACTCTAAGCATCATAAACAAAGCTCCACACACTTCAACACCCTGTAAAGTTAACTAACATTGCATACAAACGTAACCCTATCATACTTTTTTCCAATTCATACTTTTTCCAAGCATATTAACGTTAATTTTACATTGATACGAAGTACATATTTGAAACAAGAAGTTGATTTTATCTTTCCTACATTATTAAAGTCATCATACAGTGAAACAGACGAATAACTGTAAACATAACAACGTTTTATCCAAACATAACATAAAAAATAAGGTCTTTATATACTAACCACGAACTATATGCTAACGTAACAAACGTTTTTACATTTAATAAACTAACAGTATATCATAACCTGAACTAAGTTTATAATGTACAACGACAAACTTAGCCCACCATACCTGCGAATAAACTACTAACATTAACAAACTTCCGACCTTAACAGCCGTAAACTACCTAACACATCGCTTACAAAACGTAACCGTTATTCACACTTTTCTCAAAGCATATCTCTATCAGTATCAATGTAATTTTATTCTTAATTACACGGTAAACTTTAAACAAAAGCTCCTTAGTCAAACGAAAAAATTATACTGTCTATATCTATCCAATAAACTAGGTACCATCCAAGAAATAAAAAAATATAATGCTAACGTAAACAAAATGTTATATAACAATTTAATTTGAGTAATATATATAACAAAAAAAGTCATCATAACCTCGTCTAAAGTATCTCAAACCCCAACGAATAATTGCAAACATATAAAAAGTTTTAACCAAAACATAACAAAAAAAATAAAACAAAACTATATCTTCATATCTTGTATTAAGCATAAACATAAAATAAGTTCTTTAATATATCCAAATATCTCAAGCCTAAACCGTTAATTAGAGTATATACTTAGATTTGTAAAAGCAAGTAAACTCCGTACAACAAGTTACAATACAAACACCACACCCCCCAAATCCGTTGCAGTACCCCTCCAACCTTTACACCCACCCACAAGTCCGTCTCCGATCCCTACTTGAGTATTGATTCAAGCTGTTCACCTAATATTCGCCTAGTATCATGTTAGGATACAACATACATAAAAATAAGTCGTAATTACATGCTAGGCTGATATACCACTCACGTTAAGAAGCGACCTCAGTCACTCTTATCGAGGTGGAATGTAAAGCCTAACGGCACATATACACCATACCAGAGATACCGGAGAAGCGGTATAAAGAGCCATACACCTCGTTATATGAGAGAAGAGACTAGAGACGCGCACCAGACACATAACGTCAGAGCCCTCACCCACACATACCTAGGGGTGATCCCCCCTCTCAGAATTCACTCCCTTTAAATATACAAGGGGCCAATCCCAGTTGGGTTTTCTCTCGGGAGGGGGTGATGTGTGTGGCTTTAGATACTCTTGGTTAATGAAAGCTGGTTATTCGTAAGTTGCGTACGTTATGTTAAATATTACATAACTGGTTGAAATTAACACTGATTTGTTAGAGAAATGATAGTTTTGTAAGATAATTACTGTTGTTAAGCTGACGATGATGTGTTTAGAAACGTGAGCCTATAGGTTAAGATTTTGTAGAGTAATGTTAGGTTTGCC